>JAQQTO010000053.1:40055000-40272500 GCA_029884595.1 Ormosia semicastrata
AGCTAGGGTTTAGAATTGTGTCTCTTAGCAGCCCCCTTAGCAGTACTATTTATAATAGTGACTACCTTAAGTGAGTGTGAGCAAAGCAAAGCAAGGTAAGTTGTGTAACCCTAAACCCATCTGTTATGAGTCTGGCCCATATTTGAATCCGAGTCCAACTTGGATTCATTGCTCCAATTTTAGTTTGCTCTATGTGTGTGACCTTGCAGGTTCTTATTATGTTGGCAGTAATATTAAAATCTCATTTTAATATTACAAGCAGTGAGCGGTGTCTTGCAATACATCGCTGCTACCCAAGTAATAAGAATGTCAGTGATTTGACATAACCTTTCCGTGACCAATGTTTCCGTGTCGTTTAGTCCCTTTGTCAAGATATCTAGATTGAACACAAGGCATGGAATGCATCATCCTTGTATAGTCCAATCATTGGTTTCCTGATACTCGAGTAGACTTTGTAACAACAAATGAGATCAATATCTCATATTGACTCATTTGAGCATGGCCATGCATTTCGCAGTCTCACTCAATCAGGGGGCCCGAAGATATCGCTCCTGTTATGTAGGAGTGACAAATCCCATCTAGGTCACTCACATCCCTCTGCATGATTCGCGGCATGTCCAATAACTAACTTTATAATCACCTTGTTACAGATGACATTTGATGGCATTAAAACACACAACTCCTCATGTAGGAATCGTAGTGATTTCAGGTCAAAGGACCACAAACACCATTGTCACTATGAGAATCGCTTATGACACTCACGTAATGATCCTTGTAGCATTCTCATGGTGGGTCACCCAAGACATCATTACTCTAATATGTACCTATGTGAAGACTTGATATCTCATATCCATGACCGTGAGATATGGTCATCGGGATCTATGCACATACTAGTCTCAATGTATTATTGCTGTCCTAATTAACAATAATACTTGACTAGGGACATTTAAGAATAGTGTTGTAACCAAAAGGATCTCACGATCAAGTCATCCATTTGATGTCCTATGGCATCAAACTTACTATTTCTAAGGACTTTATTACGTTTATCAAAAAAGAACACAATAAATGAAATGCCTCATATATAAAAAATAGCATAATAGAATGTATGTAAATACAGAAAATGTATTAGCCTCTAGGGCATACACCAACAATCTGCCCTCTTTTCATTTTGTATCATTAATCCTCTATAAAAGGCACCATTGACTGCTCATTTAGGAATCTTGGTGTTAGATGTCAAGATCATGCTATTGTGTTATTTGTTTATCTTGTTGTAATTTTCTTTTGTTTTAAATTGAAGTTTTGTTCTTCTTCTTCTTCTTCTTCTTCTCTATTTCTTTCTTCTTATCTATGAGTAACTAATTTTCATTTTACTTGAGTGAAAGGGTGAAGCTCTTGGTAATGAAATAAGATTAGATTCATTTATTTCTTGTGCTTAAATGATATATTTTTAAGTGGTCATTATATGTGTTATATTTTGTTTCCAACCAATTTAGAAACCCTCCTTATAAAGTGGAGATCTTGATTCATTGTAGACAAGAGGTTTACATAATGAATGCTTGAGCCCATTTATAAGTGGTAGTGTTAATAAATAATCAAAGAAAGTATAATATAATTACATATATAATCTTACATGAACTTTAAATGTTGTATTTTTCGATTGGAACCTCCATTATACGTGGATTATAATTGAGTTATAAAAAGAATTGATCTTGTCTTTAATTTATTTACCAAGAGTGGATCTCCTAACCCAAGTAAATTCTTTTTATTTGTGACTAAGTTTTATCACTTTTATTGTTATGACAAAATATTTACCTTATGTCAAAGAATTTTTCTTCTTCAATTCCCTGTAGATCTACCTTAGACTCCCGAGATTTTATTACTTGAAACAATCTGCACTTAAGTTTGCAACTTTTAATTCGCATCACCCAGTTGGGAGACCAAAGAAGCTTAGGAGAAGAGAGTCGGATGAACTTGCTGATAAGGCTACCAAGTTGAGAAGACAAGGCGATGAACCTCCAAAAAACTCATGTTTTTACAGTTCAAAATCTTGATTTTTCGTCATCTTTTAATCTTTTTTTATTAAGCTTTGTTCTCAAATTTTATTATATTTTTATTATCTTAAACTTTGTTCTTATTAGGTGTTTTAATTGCTTTTGATAGGTGATTACACATGGAAGAAGACTAGACGCTTGAACAAGGAAGAAAAGTTGAAATTAGCATTCTGGGAAGCCAGTGCCCAAGCACCCAGAACCTAGCGCTTGAGCGCTGGCATGGCAGTAATAGGACCAATTTTCTAGTGTCCCAGCACCTAGTCAATGATTGAGCACGCGCGCGTGAGCATCACTAAAGATTACACTTTGGACATCTAGTGCTTGGGCGCCCAAAAGCCAGCGCGTAGGCGCTGGACGTTATAACAACACACATCTCTTGTCTATAAATAAAAAAGTTGCGCCCTAGGGCAACACAATTCAGCAGCCGTTAAAGAGGGAAGCAGAGGCACAAACCTTAATTTAGTCTGGGCGCATCTAGGTTTAAAGATTAGGAATTTTATTCAACCTTTTCACCTATTTTCCGTGGAGTTTGTCAAATTTTTCTCTTTATTTTCTTCTTTCTCCATGTGTAACTAAACTTTTCTAGTTAGGGTGATTATGGATCTTGATCTTTGATGATGTAAACTCATTTTTATGTTTAATATATGTTTCTATTTCATAATTTATGTGTTTATATATTCTCTTAATGCTTTTCTAAATCTGATCAATTTGGAAATAATTTTTGGGTTTATGTATGATTTGACAAAATTGTGCATGAACCTAAAACTTGTGATAAATACCATAATTTCTGTAATTTCTAGGAATAGACATTGTAGGTTATGTGATCTTGTCTTTTATTCCATTGTTTTTTATAAAGTCTTTTCTATTTAGGGTTATACTAAGGGATTTGGTTCACTCAAAGTAGTGTGGAGAGGATTAATACACCAAAGGATTGAATATTAATTAATTTTGAGAATTTGATCATGAATCATGGAATAGAACTTAGTGAAACTAATATTTGAATTTGTATCTAAAGAGTTCAAGTGAATTCTGCACCATAACACTTTTATATTATCATTTTCAACTTTTGCCTATTTGCTTTGTTCTACTCTTATTACTTTTAAATATTTTCTTATTAAATATTTTCTTTAA
Source organism: Ormosia semicastrata (assembly GCA_029884595.1). Taxonomy (NCBI): domain Eukaryota; kingdom Viridiplantae; phylum Streptophyta; class Magnoliopsida; order Fabales; family Fabaceae; genus Ormosia; species Ormosia semicastrata. Next base: position 40,058,183 of record JAQQTO010000053.1, read on the forward strand.
ATTACATTTTATTAACTCTTACATTTTGATAGCTTGAATAACATTGATTTGAGCTTGAACTTACATATACAATATAGAGAAATTCATTGTCAACTTCAACTTACGTACTTGTGCATGTAACTATTGGGAATTAGTTGGTATACCCTATAGGCATGCTGTAGCAAGCATTTTCTATAAGGGTGATGATCTCGTTGACTATGTATGTAGCTAGTATAGGAGGGATGCTTATAAAAAATTCTATAATCAAGTTATTAGCCCCATTAATAGTGAAAACATGTTGCCAAAGGTTAACCAAAAACCTCTTTTGCCACCAAATGTAAGAGTCCTAGTTGGGAGACCAAAGAAGCTTAGGAGAAGAGAGTTGAATGAACTTGCTAATAAGGCTACCAAGTTGAGAAGACAAGGCACAAGAAACATGTGCCACAAATGCCAAGTGTTTGGGCATAACTCAAGGTCTTCTGAGAAAGACTTAATACCAAATCAAAAGTCACAAGACACAGCCCCACATCAGGCTACAGTACTAGGGTAGGACATAGTGGCACATCAGGACATTGTGCCAGGCCAAGACAGAATCCCACATGACACAGTAAGTGTAAGTGTTAATTTCTGAATTCTTTTGTGATTACATATGCTTAATTGAATTATTAATGCATTACCATAATTACTATGATTACCATGTAGGGAGGCATGAGGGGGAGAGGAGGAAAGGCAAGAGGAGGAAGCACCATAACAGGATCCTCAACCTATGTTATTGTTGCAATATACCAATGGAAATGGATCAGATTCAACCATGCTCATAGCAACCAATTGCAATTGTAACTAGTGCAAATGTAGTGTCAAGGCAGGATACAGTCCAAGAAGGCATAGTTAGTGTAAGTGTCACTTTCTAAATCCTTTTACATTACATATGTGCTTAGTTGAATTAATGATGCATTACCATCGATGCCATATAGGGAGGCAAGAGGGGGTGAAGAGAAAGAGTAAGAGGAGGAAGCACCACAATAGGATGCTTAAATTATGTTACTGCTACAAATGAACCAATATAAAAGGGTCAGAGTCACACTAGCTCACAACAACCAACTGATATTGAAATTAGTGCAATTGCAGTGAATCAGGCTAGTAAATAACCAATACCAAGCCAAACTAGTGCAATTGTAGCAAATAGGACCACTAGTCAGCCAATACCAAGCCAACACACTGCCAATGCAGTGATTGGGACCACCAACCAATCACCTAAAATTGTAAACTCATGGAGCACAATTCAACCAACTAAAGGTCAAGGTAGTGGAGCAACTGTGCTATTAGCTGGAATAAGAAGAGGGCAGATAAAAATAAGGTTGGCAAATTTGTTTGTATTATTGGAGGAATACCATGGGTTTGGAATGATAAAAAAGTTATTACGCAGTCTAGTTTGCTTGCTGCAAGAGATTCCATAGCCAACAACATGAAGAATGCAGTAGCTGGTCCCCAATAGTCATCCTACTTATTTGCAATATTCTAAGAATATATAGTCTAGTTTGTGTTTTTGGACAGTATGATGAATCGTAATGGATTGTGATCACTATTTTATGTTTTTTATTTTGGAGATGTTAACTAAAACTTAGACTTGATGTAATGAACTTAGTCTTATTTTTTGGGAGATTGGCTACATCTAAGTACTTGGGTACTTCTGATGTAATGAACTTGTTTTAGTTTGACAATCCAAATGAGTGAAGTTATGTTTCGATATGTTCAAGCACAATGTTCATTTGGTTATGATTTCAATTTTAATTCTAATTTCACTTGCACCATGTGAACTAAGCAAATTCACATTTGAATTATTCAACTTCAAATATGTCTTATATACAAATTCACATTTGATATAGGAAGTTAGAGATGCAAATCATTGTTTTTGGCTCAAACAAATTCATTTCCTTTGGTTTTAACATATATATCAAATCTTCTACATACAATGTCATTGAAACTGACCAAAACTACAACCATTACATAATGCCTAAACCCTAATACATAATGTTATACTCCATACATATAACCTAAACTCAAACCCAGAAAAAACAACACCCAACCAGCAAAACAAACTGCCCATGACAGAATACTACATTACATCCATTTTTTGCTCCTTCTTTTATGCACACAAATCCTCTATTCAAGCTTCAAAGTTCTTTTCCTTTGATTGTTCACTAGTTCTTCAACAAGATTGAAACTCACATCCTCACCTTCATCCTCATCCACCCACCGAAAATATTTACAGTCTCTTGCATTCTAAAAAACTTACAGAAACATAGGGCAAGTAAGAAGACTAAGCTAACGAACCAAACAAGAAATGAGAGCAAAAAAGAAAATAAAGCAAGACAAGCCAACACTACATTAAAGGTAAGGAGGACTATACCTTCCAATTGGGGCATTGCCAAAACTTTTTACTTGAATTTTCATTTGTGCCCAAGGTAAGCCTCAATGTCCTCTCCTCACATTGACATAATCTATAATTCTGGCCGGTCCTTGACCTCATCGATGATTAAGAAGCACCTAACATGGATTCTCACTGAGGATTCTCAGCAACAAAGGAGCTATGGTTAGGGTTCAAAACTAGGGATCTCATACTCATTGAGAAGAAGATGACTAGGTCAACGTATTTAATGTACACATAGGATGCTATAATGGCTATATCCAGACTCCACGTCATCCTTTAACAATAATTTTTAATGTACACTAACAAAAGGATTAGTTGGGAAGCAAATAAATTTTAGGAGGACCAAAACTATATACTTTTGAAAATACGGAACTAAAATAAAAAAATCATGATATTTAGATGGACCAAAAACATATTTAAGCCAATTATTAATCATTACATTATTAAATGTTTTACAATAATAACAAGTATTATAGATGACGGTGGGTTGTCAAGAAGGTTTGCCCCCTTCTTGGCATTTATATAGGTTTGCCCCCTATATAATAACAAGTACTTGGGTACAATAATATTTAGCTTGTCTAGTCATGCAGTAGGTCGAGTGCCCACCCAAAGATGATGGTGGGGGTACCTAGTTTGGGTATGGGAGACCCAGTGGGCATGAAGGATGAAAAAGGTTTATAGATGACAGCATGCCCCGATATGGCCAAGCAACCTATTGCAAGAGCTTTGTTTGGCTGATAGATAGCCTGGCTAAGGTAAAGCGGATCTCTTCTAACTTTACTTGACCAGGTAATAGAGAGGAAGTTTTGGATGCAAGGGAGGTAGGTCACTAAGCAAGTCACCAAGTTGGGTGCATTGGTGGAGGTGCTCCAATGCTCGGTAATCTTGTTAGTACAATCCATAACCCCCCAAGCTCGGAGCTCAGAAGAGTGTTCAAGCTTAAAAGTATGGAATGTCAGAATTTCCTTGATTTTGTTGCTCGAATACTCGGACGGAGGTTATCTTTATCTGGTACGGTCCAACAACCACTTAAAAAATCAGAATATTTTAATGATAACATTTGTTTAATTATTAGTGTAAAAACTTTTTGTCAATACCTTTAATTAATCAATTTTTTATTGACTAAATCAAATTACAACCATTTATAAATCTCAGCTAGTAAAGTTCTTTGTAGGTGATTACAAGAACCTGGGATCAAATCCTTCCTTCACCCTCTCCCTCCCCAAGTGTAGCGTGTGTGCGTTTAGTCCTAAGTTAGTGTGTTATATAATTACTGGTTAAAATATCTAGGATTTTATGGATCTAGTATCTTGAGGCCAAAAAAAACTTTGTAAATCTCACTCGATCAAACCCAAATCCTAATCACACACCATTTTTACCAATGTTGAAAAACTGGATTGACCAGTTTAACCAGAAAACTGGTGAACCAGTCATAGGTCTAGTTCATTTAACCCACAGAACCAACATGTTAGAGGACTGTCTGAATATGTAAAAAACCAATAGTAAACTAATTTGAATAGATTTTTTTTTTCAAAAGAAAAATTAAACTCTTTTTTTTGTCAACAAATTTTTAGCTCATTCAAAAACAATTTTTGAACCAAATAAATGCCCAATGCCAAGCTACAAAGGCCCATATATAAAGGCCTATGAAAGGCATAAGATGGTTTGCCCCCTTCTTGGCATTTATATAGGTTTGTATGCTTAGATGTTCCACTCATTATTCTATGTGAGACTTGCAAGTGTGGCCTCCTTCTAGCTTTTATATATGTTGTATGCTTGGATGCTTCATTCATTGTACAATGTGGGACTTTAAAGCATTAACTAACATAATATGAGATATTATTATGTTAGTTTATTGATAATTCCAAGAAATGAAGTTATTTAACTTGAATTTGAATGTTTATGTGCATGTTAATCTTAAGTTTCCAAGTACATAAATTCATGCATGATTTTGATGATTTAAGCTTTTCTTAAATGATTAGGAATTAAGTATTTAATGACTTTATTGAAGGAATTTTGATAAATCCTGACTTCAGAAACTTTATCATTGTTTTGATGCAAGTATTTAAGATGAGAAGGTCTTGGAAGAGATAAGAAAAGTGAAGAGAAGCTTAAATGTGGAAGAAAGTATGAAATGAGGATTATTTGACAAGTCACACCTAGGCGTGACAGTCTCAATTTTCAGGAAAAAGTTAGACAGAGAAACCCACACCTAGGCATGGGAAAGTGGCGCCTAAGCGTGGGCAAGCTGTGCCTAGGCATGGAAATGTTGCGCTTAGGCATGGGCAGCTAACTGGTAGTGCTTATTTTGTTGTCATGCCTAGGCGTAGAACAACTACTCCTAGGCGTGGGAAACACAGAGGTCCGTGAATTTGACTATTTTTATCTGATTTTAGAGAGCATTTGAGAGGACTTTTGGATTTTTCTCAAACTGAGTTCGAAAGAGAAAGTGAGAGGAGGAGATTTCTACTTGCAATAGAGGATATTCAAGTGAAGAATCAAGACTAAGGGAGGAAGATCAAGCTTGGATTTTCTCCACTTTTGTTCATTCTTCCCTTTTTTCTCTCTTGATTTGTAATTTGATGGGTTTAATGATTTTAGGTGTTTTCTCTTCTTGCATAATGTGTAACTAAACTCTAATCTAGGGGCTCTCCAGGATCTTGCTATGAATTTGAATACTTTGTAATTTATTTGGGTTTCTATCAATGAATTTGGTTTTGTTCTTCCATACTCATGCTTAATGTTTGCTCTTGATTGGCCACCAATTGCATGATTTTAGTGTTTTTAAATGAACTAGACATAGGGATTTGAGAATATGGACATGGTATAGTTTATGTATGTTTAATTACATTCAAGTGATTTAGGTGTGTTGATTAGCTAATGGGATAGGCACATACCTCTTAGTCATGCATAGTAAGTGTTTGAAACTTGGTCTTAATGAGTGATTCTTATGCTAACTCACATGGACATATAGTGGATTTAATAAGTTTCATATGGGTAATTAACCTATACATAGTCTTTTATCTATATTTGGATTTCCTCTAGCAAAATCAATCCTTTAGTAGAAGCTTTTGAATTACAAATATTCATTGAAGTAGCAAGTGAATAGGGATCCCTAGGCCTTATTCATTCTTATCTTTCTCTTGCGGACTTAGTTTTTTGTGCATATTTTCTTGTATCTTTTAAGTTATTATTTTTCATTAAAAACCACTGTCCTATTTTGAATGCTTGGATAAGATATTTGTGAAAATTGATTAGGTATTAGGATATTTCTAGTTGTTAATCCCTTGGGACATGATGCTTTAACTCTCACCATATTACTTATCGACCCGTACACTTGTGGATCCAAACAAATTTTTAGCGCTGTTGCTAGGGATTAAGTTTAGATTTGGTATTACTTCTTATATCAATTCACAATTCTTAATTCAAGTTTGTTTGTTTATTTTGTTTTTTAGGTACTTAGCTCTTGTATGCGAAGAACTAAAGTGTATCTCGATTTTCTTTCGATCTTGAGATTGAGAGGACCTTTCGAAGATTGCTAAGAGAAGAAGTGCAAGGGCAGGCACTTAATTTTGACAGTGATTCTAAGATGGCAGAAGAAGAGAATACTGAAAGACTCTTGAGGGAGTATGCGACTCCAAATGCTTGAGATATTCGATATAGCATCAGAAGGCTAGTTGTACAAGCTTAGACTTTTGAGATCAAGCCTGCCATTATCCAGATAGTCCAGTCTACCTTGTAGTTCGCAGATCTACCTCATTAAAATCCTAATGCTCATCTAGCCAATTTTCTGGAGATTTGTGATACCTTCAAGCACCAGGGGATGACTGATGATGTAGCTTACTTAAGGCTCTTTTCTTTCTCTTTGAGGGATAGGGCCAAGGCCTGGCTTCAATCCTTACCTAATTATTCCATCACTACTTGGGATGAACTTGCACATAATTTTTTGGACTGATTCTTCCTTCCCATGAAGTCAATGAAGTACAGAAATAATATCTTGTCCTTTAGGTAGTTTGAGGGAGAAACTTTATATGAGACATGGGAGCGATTTAAGAAGATGTTGAGGAAGTGTGCCTATCATGGTATAGCAAACTAGATGTTGGTATATACTTCCTATCATAGTCTAACAACTTCCATTTGTTCTATAATTGATGCAGCAGTTGGAGGTGCTCTTATGAGTAAGACTGTGGACGTGACCTACAACCTTTTGGAAGAAATGGCTACTAACAACTATCAGTGGCCAACAGAGAGGGTTATTCCTAGGAGAGTGGCTACCAGTATATATGAAGTTGATACTCTCACATCGCTTTCGGCTCAAGTGGCTACACTCTCCAAGAAGCTTGACACCATGACAGTTAATTCAGTGGCAAGTGGAGCTAATAATTTAGCTGAGATTTGTGATCATTGTGGGGACTTTCACTGTACTACAAACTACACAAGTAGCTTGGAGAGTGTACAATATGCCAGTCAATTCTGTTAACCTAATCACAACAATGCTTTTGGTAACACTTACAACTCTAGTTGGTGGAACCATCCTAATTTCTCTCGGGATAGAAATTCTCAAGGTTCTTCTTCTTCTCAGCCTAAAGAAGCACCCTGTGCTCCTCCTAAATTTCAACAACATAGCTCCCCTTAAGCCAAAATTTAAACTTCAACTTCCAATTTGAAGAAGATGTTTACTCAATTCATGACTAGTCAACAAGACTATATGACTAAAACTGATTCAAGGCTTGCCTCCCACGATGCTTTGATGCAATGCCAAGTGGCTTCTTTGAGGAATCTCGAGACTCAAGTTAGTCAACTTGCCCAAGCTTTAAATAATTGGCCTCTAAGGAGTTTTCCAAGTGACACCATTAACAATCCTAAGGGTGCCTCTAATGAGCATTCTAAGGCTATACCATTAAGGAGTGGGAAGGAAATTGAAGGGAATCCCAAGATTAAGCTACTTGAAGAAGAATTTGAAGTTACAAAAGATGAGGTGGTTGTGAACAAGGAGGTTGAAAATAATGGAGAAATTACAAAAAGGAAGATTGAGGATAAGAAGAAGGAGGAGGACAAGCCTTATACACCACCTCCACATTCCCCCAACCGGCTAGCTAAACAAAAACTTGATGCTCAATTCCAAAAGTTTTTGGAGATTTTCAAGAAACTTCACATTAACATACCATTTGTTAAAGCTTTGGAACAAATGCCTAGTTATGTGAAGTTTATGAAGGACATCTTGTCCAAGAAGAGAAGACTTAGGGATTATGAGACCGTAGCTCTCACAGAGGAATGCAGTGCCATCTTATAAAATAAGCTACCTCCTAAGTTGAAAGATCCTAGAAGCTTCACCATTCCATGCATCAACAGTAGTCAATTCTTTGGTAAAGCTTTGTGTGACCTAAGGGCAAGCATAAACTTGATGCCCCTATTTATCTTTCAACGGCTAAGGTTGGGAGAGGTGAAGCCAACTTCAGTGACCTTACCATTAGTTGATTGTTCCTTCACTTATCCTAAGGGAGTCATAGAGGATATCTTGGTCAAGGAAGACAAGTTTATTTTCCCAGCTAATTTCATTATCCAAGACATGGAGGAGGACCTCAATGTACCATTGATTCTTAGGAGACCTTTCCTAGCCATCGGTAAAACTATGATTGATGTGCAAAAAGGTGAACTTACCATGCAAGTTAATAATGAAAAGGTAATCTTTAATATTTACAAAGCCATGAAATTTCCAAATGATCATGAAGAATGCTTCTACATAGGTATGATCGATTAAGTAGTCAATAATGCTTTTCATACTAGTTTTACTGATGATTCCCTTGCTTTAGCTTTGATATCCATATATGAGCATATAGATAGAGATGATGTTATAGAATGTATTAAACTACTTGACTCCTCTGCTAAGTTTTTCAGGAAGCCAAGCTTTGAACCATTGGACATACCTTCTGACAAGCCCATTCTTTAGCTTTCCATAGTTACTCCACCCAAGTTGGAGCTCAAGCCATTGCCTGATCACTTGCGGTATTCATACTTAGGGGAATCTTTCTACATTGCCAATTATCATTTCTTCATCTTTGTCAGAGTAGCAGGAATCCAAGTTGTTGAGAGTGCTTAGGGAGTACAAAATGACTTTGGGGTGGACTATTACAGACATTAGAGGCATCAACCCTATTATTTGCATGCACAAAATCTTGTTGGAAGCTGATCATAAGCCAACCATTGAACATCAAAGGCGTCTCAACCCCATCATGAAGGAGGTGGTCAAGAAGGAGATCATCAAATGGCTAGATGCAGGCATCATATATCCTATCTCTGACAGCAAATGGGTGAGCCCAATTCAGTGTGTGCCTAAGAAAGGTGGAATGGCGGTGGTAGCCAATGAGAACAATGACTTGATTCCCACCAAGACAGTCACATGATGGCATATTTGTATAGATTATAGGAAGCTCAACATTGCAACTCGGAAAGATCATTTTCCATTACCATTTATTGATCAAATGCTAGATAGGTTGGCAGGCTGTGCGTATTATTATTTCCTTGATGGGTATTCAGGGTACAATCAAATTGCTATTGCCCCAGATGACTAAGAGGAAACTATTTTCATTTACCCATATGGTACTTATGCTTTCAGGAGGATGCCTTTTGGTTTGTGCAATGCCCCAATGACCTTTAGAGATGCATGATGGCTATCTTCACCGACATGGTGGAGAAATATTTGGAGATATTCATGGGTGGCTTCTCAGTCTTTGGTGATTCCTTTGATAATGTCTTCATAATTTAGTTCTTGTGTTGCAAAGGTTTGAGGAGACAAACTTGGTGCTTAATTAGGAGAAATGTCATTTTATGGTCCAATAAGGCATAGTTCTTAGTCATAGAGTGTCATATAAAGGAATGAAGGTTGATAGAGCTAATATTGGGGTTATTAAGAAATTTTCACCACCAATTTTAGTTAAAAGAGTCCGAAGTTTCCTTGGGCATGCTAGTTTTTACCGAATGTTTATCAAAGAATTTTCCAAACTTGCCAAACCACTTTGTTACTTGTTGGAAAAAGATATGCCTTTCAAGTATGATGAATTATGCATGGAAGCCTTTGTGGAGTTGAAGAAAAGACTTGTCTTAGCACCTATTATCACTACTCCTAATTGGACCTTACCGTTTAAGCTGATGTGTGACACTAGTAACTATGCAATTGGAGCGATATTGGGCCAAAGGAAGAACAAAATCTTCTACTCCATTTGTTATGCAAGCCAGACACTTATTGATGCACAATTGAACTACACCTCTACTGAGAAAGAACTCCTTGTAGTTGTCTTTACATTTGACAAATTTTGGGCATATTTGGTTAGTGCAAAAGTCATTGTATTCACGGATCACTTGGCCATTAAATATCTAGTGAGCAAAAAGGATGCCAAGCCGAGGTTGATTCGTTGGGTTTTGTTGTTACAAGAGTTAGACCTTGAGATTAGAGATCGGAAAGATGCTAAGAACCAGGTGGTTGATCATCTCTCTAGGTTGGAAAATTAGAATTATCAACATGATCCAACTTTGATTCGTGAGACTTTTCCAGATGAGCAGTTATTTGTTATATTTGATAGTTCAAATCCATGGTATGCTGATTATGTCAACTATATTGTGAGTGGATTGATACCATCAAATTTATCCAATCACCAGAAGAAGAAGTTCCTTCATGATGTTAGATTTTATGTTTGGGATGAGCTATATCTCTTTAAATAGTGTGCTGATCAGGTGTTTAGAAGGTGTAATCATATGGAGGAGACTAGTGCTATGCTCGAGCAATGTCATGCTTCACCATATGAGGGTCATTATGGGGGTGAACGAACAGCTGCTAAGGTATTGCAATCAGGTTTTTATTGGCCTTCTTTATTTCGAGATTCACATTCGTTTACAGCTAAGTGTGATAGATGTCAAAAGACCAGAAACATCTCCAAAAAGAATGAGATGCCTTTGAACTCTATTTTAGAAGTAGAACTCTTTGATGTGTAGGGCATAGACTTTATGGGGCCCTTTGTGTCATCCTTTGGTAACCATTACATTTTGGTAGTAGTGGATTATGTATCAAAGTGGGTGGAAGCTTATGCCTTACCTACTAGTGACTCTAAGGTGGTCCTCAATTTTCTAAAAAAGAACATTTTCACAAGGTTTGATACCCTTAGAGCCATTATAAGTGATTAGGGATCACATTTTTATAACAAATACTTTGCTGCTTTACTTGCCAAGTATAGGGTGACACATAGGGTGGCCACTGCCTATCATCCACAAATAAGTGGCCCAGCAGATGTTTCTAATAGAGAGTTGAAGAGAATTCTTGAGAAAACTGTTAGCCATTCTAGAAAGGATTAGTCTAAAAAATTGGATGATGCTCTCTGGGCTTACCACACAGCTTATAAAAGTCCTTTTAGCATGTCTCCATACCAATTGCTCTTTGGCAAGGCTTACCACCTTCCTGTCGAACTCAAACACCATGCCTATTGGGCCATCGAGAGGTTAAATTGGGATTTTGAAACTAGTAGGGAGAAAATATTGTTGCAACTGAATGAACTTGATGAATTCCACTTACAAGCTTATGAAAATGCTAAGATCTACAAGGAAAAGGTGAAGAGGTGGCATGACAAGCACATTATTCAAACAAGCTTTACACCAGGCCAAAAGGTTCTCTTATTCAATTCAAGGTTGAAATTATTTTCTGGCAAGCTCAAATCCCAATGGTCAGGTCCATTTTTAGTTGTGGAAGTGTTTCCCCATGGTGCCATAGCCCTAGAAGACCCAGTTTCAAAGTCAACCTTTAAGGTCAATGGCCAGCGGCTCAAGCTTTACTTAGGTGGTAAGGTGGAGAGATACAAAACCTCACTCACTCTTGCACCTCCATCTTGAAATCTGCAAAGTCCAGCCAGGACTATAAATAAGGCGCTTCTTGGGAGGCAACCCAAATTCTTAATTCTATCTTTTAGTTTAGGGTAATTTTATGCATGATTGAGAGTCTTTATTTATGGTTTAAATGTGTTTTTGATAGTTTTATATTACGTGTTTTTCAATTTTTTATGTCTTGTTAATTTTACATAATGTTTGACAATGTTTCTTAGTTGTTTTTGTAAGAGAGGAAGATGTGAAAGAGCCAAAAATTAAGATCAGAGGGTTGTTGCTGTATAATTATACAGTATAGGACCCCACGCCTAGGCGTGGATTTATCACGCCTAGGCGCCATTGTCTCAACCTTATCAGGCTGAAATTTCTAGAGAGTTCCAGGCGTGGATTTATCACGCCTAGGCACCACTATCTCTACTTTCTCAGGTTGAATTTTCCAGAGAATGTCATGCCTAGGCGTGGTTTTTCCACGCCTAAGCATGACATCTCTGCCAAAAAAAATGTTCTACGCCTAGGCGCAGAACAATCACGCCTAGGCGTGATGGGGACTGCTGCACAAAATGCTGCCCCCTCTTTGGAAATTTCCCTTTTATTTTTTTTCACTAAACACACAAATCCCCTCCTCCCTCACAGCATACCCACTTCTTCCTCTTCCCTCTCTTATCTGCCTCTCAAACCACCTCACTCCACCCAAACCTGTAACCATCACCTTCTCCCCACCACTCCAACTAGCAACTAAACTCACCTTGCCCCTAATCTTTGTAGCCATCCAAACCCGTGGCAGTCCCCACCAACACTTCATCCCTAACCCACCTCTCTCAAGCTAACCAAACCCCAATCTCACCCCACCACTCTAAACCCACCACTGTGCCTCACCTTCCTCCTCATTCCCAACCCACCTCTCCCCTTGTAGCATCTAACTTGTGACCACCCACCTCCCTTATTTTCTCTCTCTAGCCACCATCACCTCCATCCTGATGTTGGCCATTTCTAAGTTTGGTGCCGTATTCTATTTTGTTTGATTCGCCCAGGGTCAGCCTTCAATTTTTTACCATTTATCTGTCTTCAACATTTCAATTTTTTGTGCTAATGGCTACAATTTTTTCAGTTCAATGATGGTTTGCCTAATAATGTAATTAATCTTAAATATATATTCTATTTTGATGGTTGAAATGCTGAGTACTTTTTGATCTGTATTTTGTCTTGCATCATGTTGATGATCTGGTGTTTGATAATCTGTGTTTTGAATATTTTTGCACACATAATTCTACTCAGTTGCTCGTAACCTGCTTGATAGAATTCCAGAGTTGTAGTCATTATGAGTATTCCTGTTGAATGATGATTTTGAACTGTTGATGTTGTGTTAGTCTCAGAGTCACCCTATTCTTTGTATTTTAATGACATATGCGTGATATGATGCCTTGAGTCTTGCATATGATCTGTTTCCATTCTTTGGGACAATGAGTTGGTTTGGAGGTTTGTTGTGCATGGTAAATAAAGCTTCCAATTTACAGACTTGTTTTAATTATGCATTTACATGATTTAGTTAGAACTGGTTGCATGAAGGGTTTGCATTCTATTTATTTTTTAGTTAGGTTTGGGGGTGGCCTTTGTTTGGGTTCTTGTCATTGTGGCTGTTACATTTTCATTGGGACTAACTAGAGACAACATTCTTTTTAGGTACTTAACCATCATGTCAAAATGTCAAAAGAAGACCGCTCAGGCTAGGCCAAGTAATACAGAAGACAATGAAGATATTCTTGTCTATGATCCGATCTTCTTCATCTCTCATGATGCTTTTAACCATTTTTGGTTGAATATGAGGAAAATTAACATCATCCCTGAGTGGGGGTTTCATGAAGTGAATGTGGTTCATTATCCAGCCATAGCAAGCGCCACTACTGCATTCCCCTAGGAAACTTTTGCTGAGCATACTACGGAGGACCCAGTGGCAGCTGTGGTCAAGGAAGTTTATGCTAATGCCTATGCTGAGAGGCATTCTTCCACCACTACCAAGGTTAGATGAAAAGTAGCAAAATATTCTCTTGAGCGCATTCGTCAAGTCCAAGAGCTTAGCCCTCCCCCATTGGAATATACTTACAAAATGATGCAACTACCTGAAGAGGAAGGAGGCACCCCCTTTGAGACGGTCATGAATGCCATATGTGGTCTTGACTTTCCTGTTCAAGTGCAGCATAACACAGATAATACAATCATATACATCAAACATGAGAGTTTGCATCCCGAGTTGAACCTTTGGAAACACTTTGTATATTCCTAGTTGTTGCCCACAGAGCATCGATTATATCTTGAGCGTGCTTATATGTTGTATGTCATCCACACTCTTCAGCTGATGGGTACTGCTTAGATCCTTTATGATCATATCCGGCTGTGTATTAGAGCAAAGCTCAAATCCTTATTCTTCCTTTCTCTCACCTGTAAGCTTTGTCAGAAATCTAAGGTGACGTGGAAGGAGACTGAAGTTCGTGTGAAGACCTAAACTCCTATGATTGAAAAATTAGTGCAAACATTCATGGATGCCCAAGAAAGACGTTTGCAAGCCCCAACCTCGAACCCAACTGCAGATCCACCACCACCCCCGCAACTTGTTCCCGTTCTGGATGTTGCATGGGCAACCTCTGTTAATCAACGCTTGGCTCATCTGTAGGCAACATCCAAGCAGCAAACTTTTATGCTTGCATCCATTTATCAAAGCATCCACTGGCTATCCTTGTGTCAGGGCCACCAGATGGATGATTTCCCACCATTTCCACAAGTTGTTGTAGGAGGACCTCCACCACATGCTTTGACAATGGGTGCAAATGCTGATGATACAAAGATGGGCATGGGTGATGACTTATTTGATGAGGATGACCTAGTTTGATGCACTAGGGTGTATTTGTTTCCTCTTATTGTCTTCTGTCTTTTCTTTCTTATTTTACATAGTGAGGACACTGCATGTCTTAGTTTTGGGGGCCAATTAATTTCTTTTTGAGCTTTTTACTGAGCTATTGTTCTTAATTGTAGTGATGAATATTGATTTTCCCTCATTCCTTTACTTTTGACACTGGTGTTATATCGGTTTATTTTATTGAAGTAATTATTTTGTTAGATGTTCTAAATGCTTTAGGAAGTGATTTTGGTATTAATTCTTAGTTGTTAATAACTCTTCTTATGATAGTTTTATTTTGTTTTGATTTTCCAATTCGTGGACCTTGGAAAGCTTGATCATGATTAATTGATTGCCTGAGAATGTTTATGTGCATGTTAGTCTTAAGTTTTCAAGTCCATAAGTTCAATTCATGCTTGTTTTTGATGATTTAAGCTTTTCTCAAATGATTAGGAATTAAGTATCTAATGACTTTATTTAAGGAATTTTGATGGATCTTGACTTCACAAACTTTATCATTGTTTTGATGCAGGTATTTAAGATGAGAAGGTCTTAGAAAAGATAAGAAAAGTGAAGAGAAGCTTAAATATGGAAGAAAGCTTGAAAGGAGGATTATTTGACAAGCCACGCCTAGGCATAGCAAGGATTATTTGACAAGCCATGCCTAGGCATGAAAAAATCATAGGTTTGCCCCAATGATTTAATATGTTAAGTTTTGATGAAGACAAATACAAAACAAAAAGAATGATGCTTATGCTTTATAGTTGTACTTAATAAATGACAAATGTATCATAAAAGAAAGTTGACCATGTTACATAAATGTGTTTAATGAGATATATGTAACATTCATCATATAATATATCCAATAATATTTTATATGAGTTATAAATGAATTAATATTGGATATGTCTATGAAAGTCTTGTATGCATGTTAGACTAACTAGAGTTATACATTTATGAATCATGCATATGAAGATATTGAGCTATGAATTTGGACTAACTATGTTTGGTTAATGAGCAATATTTTGTAGGATAGTTCAAGTACCAAGAGTGAGCATTGCAACAAGAAAGCAAAAGATCACAACTATGCTCAACTCAAGGAGAATGAAAATGAAAAGATGTTCCAAGCATTTGCAAGTTTTGAAGAGAAGATTTTCTTTGAAGCTTGGATTACATCAAGAAGTGATGGTGGTAAAAGATCTAGTCCAACATCTTCAAGCTTAGCTTATAGGACTTAGATCTTGTGTAAGGTAAAAGGAATCACACTAAGCTCAAACAAGTTTTAAACATATTTATAAGTGTTTCTAAAATGTTTAAATGCCCAACAAACTATTTTTGGAAAGCTAGTCATGGTGGTATTTCAAATCTATGAAAAAAGTCAAGTTTCAGTGTTTTGAAAAACTGACATATACTTACTCTTTTGATCATAACATACTTTGAGTTTTACTTTGAAACTTATCTCATTTGAAAATAGACTCAAAGATCTTTTCAATGACTGGTCATTTGCTTTAAATGGATGAGAAACGAAAAAGTTATGACCAATTGAAGTTTGAGTTTTGAAAATATGACCTTTGGTTACTATTTTGATCATATCTTTCCAAATACTTTGAGTTTTGTTCTGAAACTTCTTTCATATGAAAATAGACTCAAATAGCTTTCCAATGAGTGGTCATTTGCTTTAATTGGATAAGAAATGAAGAAGTTATGACCTTTTAAAGTCGGTTTTGAAAACTAGAAATGGTGTAATCGATTACACAAGTCATGTAATCGATTACAACGTTGTTGAAAAGTAATCGATTTATGAGTATGTAATCGATTACAAAGTGCCAGAAAGTTTGTAATCGATTACATGAAGCTTGTAATCGACAAAGTCAAAGCTTGTAATCGATTACATGAAGCTTGTAATCGATTATAAAGTGCCAGAACGTTTCTAACGGCTATAAAAGTTTTCATAGAAAATCATTTCTAAACCCCTCCAACGGCTCTAAAACTCATTGGGCTATAAATAAAAGTGTTTGGGCATCAAAAACTAGAGAACATTCTGAAAATTACCCTTGAACATTGAAAACGAATTTCATCATCTTTTTCTCCAAATCAAGTGTGTAAATCCTTTATACCCATTGAGCTTCAACTTGTATTATCTATTCTTGAGAGAGTTTTCTATCATCTACTTTGTTCTTCAAGTTGTATATCCACTCTTGTGAGAGTTTCTATTCTTTCTCTTCATCTAGAAATCATTGTAAGAGGGTGAGGTATCCCTCAAGAGAGAAAAGGGTGAGGTATCCCTTATAGTGAGACTCAAACACAAAGGGTGAGGTATCCCAAAGGTGTTGTGAGTGCTCTTGATTGTAAAAGTCATCAAGCACCTGTGAAGCTTGAAGAATTGGAGGCTCTAGCATAAGGGTGAGGTATCCCAAGGTGTGAGGAGTGCTCTTGTATGTACAAAGGTTTTTCTAGCATAAAGTCTAGGAGATTGAAGAAAATCTCAAGTTAAGCTTGAGGACTGGATGTAGGCCACAAGTGGTTGGTGGCTGAACCAGGATAAATGAGTTTGATTCTCTCTTCCCTACACTCTTTAAATTCAGTATTTGGTAGAATATATTTATCTATTGCATATCTTGATGTTTTGATTATTACAACTTGATATCTAGCTTATTAACTTAGTTCATCATATATCCCAAGTTGTATTTGAGTAATCCTCAATAGTTGTACATTTATTAGACTTATTCCGCTGCATTTATTAATTGAGTTATTCAAAATGCATAATTTGTCAAAGTTGCATTAAAACTAGGCATCACCCAATTCACCCCTCTCTTGGGTAATGGTTGCCATGGCTAACAAGTGGTATCAGAGTGCTCTCGGTGCTTAATGTACTTGGAGTTAAAGATCTTTATTTGTTTGGCAATCATTAAAAGCTTTTCAAAATGGAATGTTTTGAAATTAATAAACCACCATTCTTTGATGGTGTGAATTTCATTTATTGGAAAGCTAGAATGGAAATTTATATGCAATCTATTGATATTGATTTGTGGGATATTATGCTTGATGAATTTACATGCAAATCAAAACAAACTTGGAATGACTATGATAAGAAATATTTTTCCTTGAATATTAGAGTAATGCAAATATTGAGAAGTAGTTTAAATGATGATGCTTATGCTAAAATTAAGAGTTGCTCTAGTGCTAAAGATATATGGAATGCTCTTGATTCTATTTATCTTGCTAATGATGATTTTGTACATAAAGTTGTATATAGAGAGCAAGAAGAGCAAAAGTCTTTAAAGGAAGACAATGTTGAAAAATGTCCTCAAGAACATGTTCAAAGCAAGAAAATGAGTTCAATGCCTCTTAGTGATGATGGTGCTCAATTTGAAGAAGAGGCAAAGCAAAATAAAATTGAGAAGGAAGATATTCTCAAATTCTTGATGGACAACAATGAGGAAGATGGTGATTCCTTGAAGAGTCATTAGTGCAAGAAATTGTGACAACCTCCCACTTGACTCCAAAGAACCTTGAGGTAAATAATGTCTATCTTGATTATGGTCCTTCCTATGATAAGCTACAATGTGCATATGATGAATTGTATGATGGCTTGTTGAATTTAGAAAAGAAAAACTCATCTTGTTTGGAAAACATTTCCTCTATTGAAATTGAAATTGAGACTTTGAAAAATGAATATATTTTTCTCAATAAGGAAATGTCTTTGAAATTTGAAACCTCAACTTCTTGTGAAAAGTGCATTATTTAGAAAATCAAGTTGAGGACTTATTTTCCGAATTTGCCAAGGCTAATGATTTTAATTGCTTACATCCTATGCTTGTTAATGAGAATAAAATTAATGTTATTCCACATGAAAATTCAAGCAAGGCTTATGGCAAAAATAGTTTAGAATGTAATAACAACCAAAGGCTCAAGTTTTTCAAAAATGATCTTCAAAGGACCAAGCCATCATTGAATTCACTTGTTTGTAATTTTTGTGGTCATTAGGACATATTTCTCATTTGTGCAATTATAGAAAAAAATTTTATATGAGAAATAATATGGTATGGGTTCCTAAAGACCTTAAATGCCCTAATACTAACATTCAAGGACCCAAGATAGTGGGTACCAAAAAGTCCTCCTTGTTTCAATTATAGAAAACTTCTCAAAAGGATGGACTAATTGATCAAAGGAAAAAGGAATCATCAAAGGAAATACTTCCAAAGCCCATTGGTAGATGTTTTGATCAAAGAAGGAAGATGACTTCAACCAAAGCTTCTCAAGTACAAAATGTGGAACTTGCAAAGTTCAAAACACCAAAAGAGAAGCAATGGGTAAGGAAAGGAGTTTCCTTGATCACTAAGGCTAAGGTATCAAAAGTTTCTACCTCTTATGCACATTCACTTGTAAAGTCAATGAATATGAGGTATATTTCTTATAGGCCTTAAGTGATTAATTGAATCATGTGTACTTGATAAAATTTGAATATTATATATAGCACATGATTATATTCTTGTTACACCATTTACTCACTACCTTGCATATTTCTTGATAATAGGGTATTCTATGACTATGGATACTTTCTATGCTTTAAATTTTCTACACATTTCTACATGTGATAATATGCTAGATAAGTTCATTTCTTGTTTGAAGTAGCCCATTCAATAAAAATATTTTAGAACTTGGCATATTAGATAAAACATAACTCTTGCTAAAAATCATAACTCTTGTTGCATAAAGTTACAATTTTCTGCATAATTTGTAGTTTTTGTATAAACATGAGTTTTGGATCAAGAACTGGTCAGTTTTTATGCTTACATGATGTTTGGAATTATTTTGGAAAGTTTTGGAATTAATTTGAAAGCTTTGAGTTCGGACCCTTACTATTTGAAGTGCAAAAATTAAATTCAGCAAGCTTGTAATCGATTACAAGACCTTTGTAATTGATTACAGAGGCTCTGCCAAGCGTTCCAAGCAAAGTCAGAGAGCGTGTAATCGATTACACATACTATGTAATCGATTACAACGTCTCCAGAACTCGTGTAATCGATTACACCAAACATGTAATCGATTACAAAGTAGTTGGTAATCGATTACACACATATTGTAATCGATCGACACAGTGCTTTAAAAATGGTTTTCAATGCTAAAATGATCATTTTCACTTAAGATTGTCTATATATCATGAAAGCATGCATATTTTTGGCTATGTGCTTAATGATAATTGATTGTTTACATTTGTTGTGCTCAAATTACATACTATGCAAAATTTAATATTTATGAGAGCATAATGGATTAATGATCAATGACTAACCCCTATGGATCCAAAATTAGTGGATACCAAAAAAAATACTTTGAATTATATTATAGGGTGACTATTAGCTCAAGCATGCAAGTGAAGTGAAAATATGCTACTTGAGTTTCGAAAACTTGAAATGGTCAAAGTTTTCTAAGAATCATGAAGACTTGAAACTTGGAAGTTGGAGTCACCTATAAAAACTCAAAGAGTACACTTTTGGTGATATCAATCTCTTATCCTTACTTATACTTTAAATTGTATATCATGTGATAGTTGGATAAGTAAAGATTTGTTTTTATGCCTTATCATGCCTTAAGTTGAGCTTTTCTAGCACTATATTTTAAAAATATTTTTATATATGCTAATATGTTAGATATGCACGCATTTTGTTTGGAATGACATGTTATGACAATATCTTTGTTCTTGAGCTTGTGACCAATTCTCTTCGCTCAAATATGTAAATTCACTTGCTCATTAGTAGTTCTAATCCTTTCTCTTTGATGCTTAATTGTCTTATATATTTATTTGGAGATTGGAAAGTAAAATGTCATATGTCTTTGTAACACCCCAAATTTTTAGACTATGTTTAAAAGAGTCATTTAATTACACTACTTTGTGTTTTTCAGTGCATTATAAAAATAATTTGATTATTTTGATACTATTTGTGATTATTTTGTGTGATTTGCTCCTGGTCAAGAGAATAATAATTTTTAGTTTGGGAAATTCTTGTCTAATTATTTAGAGACGGGGATCTTACTTAACCCGAATCCGAGTAACACGTAAAAGAATCTATTAATTTTTAGAATTTATCTCAGTAAAATAATTCTATTTTACTTGATAAATATATGTTGCTTGATGCATAGTCAGTTATTGCTATGAATTATTTTGACCCTAAGATAGTTTAATTTGCCATTATACTCAACCGACCAAAATTCGGAATTCTAATTCGACCAAAATTCGAAATCCCAATCCGACGAAGTTCCTCAACATTTTCCCAAATGGTTTTCATTTCAAAACCTGTTTCGACAAACCGAATTCGACAATTTCTTTTGAGAATAGATTCTTGTCGATACCGACTTCATTTCAAGCCTATTCCGACAAACAAAATAGCTTTATGAATATACTCCTGTCGATAGACTCGGCCTTCTTTCTCAAGCCTTACAGGGATCCAAAAAAT
This sequence comes from Ormosia semicastrata, assembly GCA_029884595.1. Classification (NCBI taxonomy): domain Eukaryota; kingdom Viridiplantae; phylum Streptophyta; class Magnoliopsida; order Fabales; family Fabaceae; genus Ormosia; species Ormosia semicastrata. Next base: position 40,078,806 of record JAQQTO010000053.1, read on the forward strand.
CAATCTCACGTAACTCATTCGACAATCCAAGATTTTTGAAGGTCTTGACATCGAGTAATTTGGACAAGATCCAAACACTTGAAGAAATTTTCCTAATATTTTGATTCTGTCGGATTTAATTACCGAATGCAAGCATAAGTTAAATGGTGAGTTGAATCCGACACCTTCAGAGCATTTTCCGACAACATCAATCAGTAGTTCGACAAAACCCAAAATACCTCAAGACTGGATGAAATTGATTCTCAATTCTTAAATCAGACATCAAAGATTTTGGCTGTTATGGCTGCCTCTTCCGTCAAAGACCATCTATTCCGACCAAGACCATCTTTCCGACAGAAGACCATCTATTCAAAACATGGGAGAAGTCCTCAGGTTCGACAAAGCGATGAACATTCTGTTAGCAAAGAATCAGTCAAGAACAATATGGTTCTCCTTTTCCCTAAATCCCGTTGGACGATTTCACAAGTCAAAATGAAGATGTTTATATTCGTCGAAACAAGATCTTTTAAGACAATGTCATATCCATCGAATTTGGACTTCTATCCAAATACGTCGAATTTAATCTTCTTACTATTTGGTACCAAGTTAAAATTTGTCGAGTGAGGATGCTAGTATCAGTTAAGTGAAAATGTCAATATTCGTCGAGTGAGGATGCTCATGTCTGTTGAGTTAGAATGTCAATTTCCGTCAAGTGGGGATACCAATGTCCGTCGAATTTGAATGATAATGTTCGTCGAGTTATGATGCTAACGACCGTCGAGTCAGAATTCCTGATTTCAGTAGAAAAACTTCTCTAATGTCAAAATCCGTCGAATTTAATTTTCTGACCATATAATATTTCATCGATTCGACAATTGGAAGATTTCTCCAACATCAACATCTGTCCGACGAATTAGGATATTTGTTGATCTTTTCAAGTTCATCAAATGACCTTTCATTTTCGTTTGATTAATCACCATTCGACGAGTTCTCATCCGACAACACTTGATTTTAACCATTCTTGGGGAAATGATGTTCTCCCATCTTACCGAATTTTGTTATGTCATTTTTCGTCGAAAATTTCCTTGAAACTCACGTTCATGCAAAAGCAATTTGGAGGGTGTTACATCTTTTGTTTGAAATTGCTTGATATGTTCATACTTTGAAAACAAGAAGTAAATGATTCATTTTGTGTCTTGAACTTGTATTTGAACTTCAATGTTTTTTTTTTCAATGAAGTATATCTTGAAATGAATTATAAATATTCAAAAATTATAGTTCCATGGTTTTTCAATTCCTTCACTACAATAAGAGATTTCTTGTTGTTGATTGGCATGTGTACATTCTAAAATGCTTTTGAAAATGTAATGTGTTATTATAAAATTCTTTTTGAAAGGGGGAGAATTTTTTTTTAAATGATTTTGTTTGAGGGATTAAGAATATGTATCTATGCCTTGCTTTTCTTTATAGTAATGTGCTTATATGATCTTGGTATGCATATTTTCCTTTATCTATCTTGTGCTTCAATAAGGGGGAACTTATCTTACATATCATTCTTCCATATCCTTGTTGACTAAGAACATATGCATAACTATGTTAAACCATTATATTTGATATTTTGATAACATGCATATTGTGAGGGGGAGCCTAGCTATTAGATTATTGCTTATATCTCTTGGCTTACATCCTTACTTGACATGAAGTATTTTATTGTTAATACTATCAACATGTCAACAAAGATCATCGTTCATTCTCTTTTCCTATATCAATGAAAGAAGGTAAACATTCTTAAACTTCATATCTTTTGATTTTTTTTTCATTAAGAAATGCTTGATATGTGACAAGTTGTATGACCTTTTATTTGAAAATCTTAATTCCATGATCTTACATGAATATTTTGTATCTCCTATCAAGTGATATCAAGTGGTACTTATTTATGATGTGGTATGCAAGATATTATATGTTAGACATAATTTCTTAAGTTTATTGCTATCATATGCTAAATGTTGAAATACCAAAATATGACAAGTATTGCATGAATAATCTTTTATATCTTGAAAGCATACTTATTTCATCTCTCCTTTCTTGAATTAGGTATATAATTAAATAAGGAGAGATAGTGATGAGTTGAATAACTTGAAGAAGTTTATGGTTTTGATGATCCTACCCTTTTTGACAACATGAGTTTTATCTATAAGGGAAGAGAAAATTATTATCTTTCCTTCCTAAGCCTTTTTGTTGATGTCAAATAGGGGGAGAGAAAATTAGAAAGAAAAATATGTTCTTGTACTTAATTATTTGATATGCTTACATGAATATCTATTCTTCTATATTGCTCAACATATTTTTCTTTAGTGATTTGTCATCATCAAAAAGGGGGAGATTGTGGAAATAGGTTTGCCCCAATGATTTAATATGTTAAGTTTTGATGATGACAAATACAAAACAAAAAGAATGATGCTTATGCTTTATAGTTGTACTTAATAAATGACAAATGTATCACAAAAGAATGTTGACCATGTTACATAAATGTGTTTAATGAGATATATGTAACATTCATCATATAATATATCCAATAATATTTTATATGAGTTATAAATGAATTAATATTGGATATGTCTATGAAAGTCTTGTATGCATGTTAGACTAACTAGAGTTATACATTTATGAATCATGCATATGAAGATATTGAGCTATGAATTTGGACTAACTATGTTTGGTTAAGTAAGCAATATTTTGTAGGATAGTTCAAGTACCAAGAGTGAGCATTGCAACAAGAAAGCAAAAAATCACAACTATGCTCAACTCAAGGAGAATGAAAATGAAAAGATGTTCCAAGCATTTGCAAGTTTTGAAGAGAAGATTTTCTTTGGAAGCTTGGATTACATCAAGAAGTGATGGTGGTAAAAGATCTAGTCCAACATCTTCAAGCTTAGCTTATAGGACTTAGATCTTGTGTAAAGGTAAAAAGGAATCACACTAAGCTCAAACAAGTTTTAAACATATTTATAAGTGTTTCTAAAATGTTTAAATGCCCAACAAACTATTTTTGGAAAGCTAGTCTTGGTGGTATTTCAAATCTATGAAAAATAGTCAAGTTTGTGTTTTGTAAAACTGACATATACTTACTCTTTTGATCATAACTTTTAAAATATTTTGATTTTTACTTTTAAACTTATCTCATTTGAAAATATACTCAAAGATCTTTCCAATGACTGGTCATTTGCTTTAAATGGATAAGAAACGAAAAAGTTATGACCAATTAAAGTTTGAGTTTTGAAAATATGACCTTTGGTTACTATTTTGATCATATCTTTCAAAATACTTTAAGTTTTATTCTGAAACTTCTTTCATATGAAAATAGACTCAAATAGCTTTCCAATGAGTGGTCATTTGCTTTAATTGGATAAGAAATGAAGAAGTTATGACCTTTAAAGTCGGTTTTGAAAACTGAGAAATAGTGTAATCGATTACACAAGTCATGTAATCGATTACAACGTTGATTGAAAGTCGTGTAATCGATTACACGAGTATGTAATCGATTACAAAGTGCCAAAAAGCTTGTAATCACATGAAGCTTGTAATCGATTACATAAAGTGCCCAGGAACGTTTCTAACGGCTATAAACGGCTAGTTTTCATAGAAAATCATTTCTAAACCCCTCCAACGGCTCTAAAACTCATTGGGCTATAAATAAAAGTGTTTGGGCATCAAAAACTAGTTGGAGAACATTCTGAAAATTACCCTTGAACATTAAAAATGAATTTCATCATCTTTTTCTCCAAATCTTTGTTTTGAGCTAAGTGTGTAAATCCTTTATACCCATTGAGTTTCAACTTGTATTATCTACTCTTGAGAGAGTTTTCTATCATCTACTTTGTTCTTCAAGTTGTATATCCACTCTTGTGAGAGTTTCTATTCTTTCTCTTCATCTAGAAATCATTGTAAGAGGGTGAGGTATCCCTCAAGAGAGAAAAGGGTGAGGTATCCCTTATAGTGAGACTCAAACACAAAGGGTGAGGTATCCCAAAGGTGTTGTGAGTGCTCTTGATTGTAAAGGTCATCAAGCACCTGTGAAGCTTGAAGAATTGGAGGCTCTACCATAAGGGTGAGGTATCCCAAGGTGTGAGGAGTGCTCTTGTATGTACAAAGGTTTTTCTAGCACCCGTAAAGTCTAGGAGATAGTGAAGAAAATCTCAAGTTAAGCTTGAGGACTGGATGTAGGCCACAAGTGGTTGGTGGCCGAACCAGATAAATTCTTGAGTTTGATTCTCTCTTCCCTACACTCTTTAAATTCAAGTATTTGGTAGAATATATTTATATATTGCATATCTTGATGTTTTGATTGTTACAACTTAATATCTAGCTTATTCACTTAGTTCATCATATATCCCAAGTTGTATTTGAGTAATCCTCAATAGTTGTACATTTATTAGACTTATTCCGCTGCATTTATTAATTGAGTTATTCAAAATGCATAATTTGTCAAAGTTGCATTAAAACTAGGCATCACCCAATTCACCCCCCCTCTTGGGTAATGGTTGCCATGGCTAACACCTTCGTGTGAAGTTTCTAAAGTTGCTGGAAGATACGTGCCCCAATCCAAATAAGCTGAACTCGTTTTCTTTTAATTTCCATTAATCACCAAAGCTGTCCAGATTTGCAGGTGTATCTTATTATCTGGTTTCTACCTAGAAAACAGATGAATCTCATTTCAATGTCTTCATGAAAATTGTAGCCCTTTGTCTTAGCTTTCCAATGCATCCTTAATCGCCTCAATATGAGTTCTAGAGAGGAAGCTATGCCCCAAATACCAAACAATGTCCAAGTCATTGCAGGTTGGGTCTTTGAGCACGAATTTCTTTCTTTTTTGCCTTCTTTTCCTTTATAATAAAAACATCCATCAGACCTACAAAAAGAGGAAGGAAAAATCACTTAAACTCACAAAAATCATGGCCCAAGACTAATAAAAGTGGAGCATATAATATATAAAATTCGCACTTATCAACTCCCCCACATTTAAGTTTTGCTAGTTCTCGAGCAAAAATAGGCAAAGATCATAGCATAAATCATTAGAGGATGCAAAAAAATTTTCAAATATTTCTAAATGCAATTATTCTCAAAACATTTCAATAGCTGTAAAACTAGAGACAAAGAACAACTAATCTCTACAAAACTCATAGCATGACATGCCCAAGTATCTTAAATCAACCTACACCTAACTAACATGGTGTATTCTTCTCAAGAATGAATCAAACTAAACTGGTAGGCTCTCACTTTAGGGAATTGGAATGCTCAACTCTCATGTGTGTAAAAGGGATGTGCTTTACTCAAAATTCTCTTCGATGAGAGTGCCCTACAATGAGTTTGACTATCCTTTCGATTCTCCACCACTTAAGGGACATTGCTGCACACAAAGTCATGAGGGGGCTGTAACAGGGCTTGGTTCAAGGTGCAAAAAAATATTGGGAATGTAGCTTAGGAGCAAGGGAGCTAATGGGGTAGAAAAAACTATCTCTCATATCTTAGCCGAGAAATACAGAATCCTCCATAAAGTCAACCTGCTAATCTTCAAAACTTATGAGATTACATACCTTGATTACAAAAGATAGAACAAGATAAGACCCATTTTTTCTTCTTTTTTTTTTCCTCTATTTTTTTTGAATTTTTTTATGCACCACAATTCAAATGAAAGATAATACTCCATTAGTCCCTCAACTCTGGTAAGAATGATGTGTTTAGGAAAAATTAGCTTTGTAATGTGGGTTCACACAATAAACAAGGTGTAAGGCTCAAAATGGTTCACAAACGGGAATATTAATGCAAAGTGGCTTTTTTGGTTCATGTAGCTAATGAGAAATGAATGCCTCAATCATTTTAATGCATGCAAGTGTCAATGTGGCCTCGAAGAGTGTCAAGGCAACCCTTAGAGAAACACCTCATGAAAATAAAAATTGAGACCATTTTCAAATCTAATTAAGGCTCAAAGATCTCACCAGCTATGCCTACCTAGCCTAATTTGAACCATTTTCAAGGAGGATACCCATGTTACCTAAGTGTAAGTCATAAGAGCGCCTAAGCAAAATGCTATGAATTTCGCAATCTCAATCATCTCCATCTCAAAGCTTATGCAACCAAAACACCAAAAAAAAAATCACTTTAAAAAATCATAATTTTCAAAGAGATTTTTCTTCTACTAAAACATGTCCCTCAATAATGCCAATCAATAGGTCATTTCTCCCATTCATTTCAATTTTTAGATTTTTTTTTTGTTTTTTTAAAGAAAACTAAAACAAGAAATTGAATTCCTAATACAAATGCAACCTATGTACGTGACAACCATACCCACTCCCCCACACTTAAAGTCACACATTATCCTCAATATGATGAAGAAAACAAAACTTAAAATACGGGGAAGTATACAAGCACACAACACATTGCACTTCCAAATCCAAATAAACAAAAATCATCATCTAATTCAAATAAAAGGAACAAACCAACCTAGTGTATGTGTGTCGAAGCCTCATTTGCTTTCCACTGCAAGGGATGGTTTCTCACTATCTTTATTACTAGTCTATCTACTACTTGCAGAGAAAACTAAGAATAAACACAAGAAAAAAAATAAATGAAAAGAAAGGAAGAATAAAAAGAAAACCAAAGAAAATAACAAAGAGAGAGCTACAACTTTATTTTTGGAGGAGGAGCAGCACTTGACTTTTGGAGGCCATTACACTTAAGTCGCTAGACTCTCGGTGTCCAAGGCTTGCAAGTTGGGAGCTACGACACTTCCTTGTGTGAGCCACAGCACACCTATAGCTCCTAAATGTTTTTCATGTGATCAGCATTCTACTAATAAGAAAGCCATACTATAAATGCAAAAACTAAATAAGCTAAAAAAAAAGTAAAGGACTTGGGTTGCCTCTCAAGAAGCGCTTGTTTAAAGTCACTAGCTTAACTACCCTAATATTTAAGTTGAAGCTGGATCTTTCAAGGAGTAAGTTACTCCCTTAGGCACCATGTCACCAATCAAGTAAGGTTTTAGTCACTGACCATTGACCTTGAATGTGTCGGTATCTTCACCTTGAATCTCCACAGCTCCAAAAGGAAACACTCTAACTACCTTGAAGGGACCAGACAATCTAGATTGAAATTTTCCTGGAAAAAGTTTAAGTCATAAGTTAAAAAGTAACACTTGTTGTCCCTCCTCAAAATTCTTATGGTTGATGTGCTTGTCATGCTAAAATTTGGTTTTCTCCTTATATAACTTAGCACTTTCATAGGCATCCAACCTAAACTCCCCCAACTCGCTTAACTGTAATAATCTCTTAGCTCCAGTAGCTTTAAGATCCATGTTTAACTCCCATATTGCCCAAAATGCTTTATGTTCTATCTCTACTGGAAAATGACAATATTTTCCAAAGGCTAGCCTATAGGGAGACATGCCCAATGGTGCCTTAAAAGCTGTTCTGTATGCCCAAAGAATATCATCCAACTTAATTGCCCAATCTTTCCTAGAACTATTCACTGTCTTCTCCAAGATTTGCTTTAACTTCCTATTAGAAAGCTCTACTTGACCATTAGTTTGAGGATGATAAGCTAATGCTACCTTGTGCTTAACCCTATACTTCCTTAAAAGAGCCTCAAGAGACCTTTCACAAAAATGGGAGCCTCCATCACTCATGATTGCTCTAGGAGCACCAAATCTAGAGAAAATATTCTTTTTCACAAATTTAACAACTACTCTTGCATCATTAGTCTGAGTAGCTATAGTCTCAACCTATGTAGACACGTAGTCTACCGCCACCAAAATGTACTTATTGTTCAAGGATGGGGAAAAAGGACCCATAAAATCAATTATCCAAACATCAAACAACTCAACCTCAAGAATATTTGTCAAAGTCATGTCATTTCTCCTAGAAATATTACCCATTCTTTGACATTTATCACATCTACTCACAAAAGTCCTAGCATCCCAATAGATGGTAGGCCAATAAAACCCAGATTTCCAGACTTTAGCTGCTGTCTTATTTGTGCTAAAATGACCACTACACTCCAATGAATGACAATGATGCAATATATCATGTACATCCTCCTCAGGCATACATCTTCTAATAATACCATCAGCACAAAATTTAAACAATAAAGGTTCTTCCAAAAAATAATGTTTCACATCCATAAAAACTTCTTCTTTTGATGATAACTTAACTTAAGGGGAATGATACCACTCACCAAATAATTAACCAAATCAGCATACCAGGGGATACACTGCCAACAACTGCTCATTTGGAAAGATTTCATTGATAGGGAGCTCAGCAGCCGTTGTATAAACTTGCAATCTAGACAAATGGTCTATAACTTAATTCTCAATACCCTTCTTATCTTTGATTTCTAGATCAAATTACTGCAACAAAAGAATCCAACGAATAAGTTATGGTTTTGCATCCTTTTTACTCAACAGGTATTTAAGAACAGAGTGATCTGTATAAACTATCACTTTAGACCCTATAAGATAAGATCTAAATTTATCCATGGCAAAAACTATAGCAATCAATTCTTTTTCAGTAGTTGCATAATTCATTTGAGGATCATTAAGCAATCTACTAGCATAATAAATAACATACAACTTCATGTCTTCTCTTTGTCCTAATACAGCACCAAGAGTAAAATTGCTCGCATCACACATCAATTCAAATGGCAAGCTCCAATCTGGAGCTGCCATAATGGGTGCTGAAATTAACTCCCGCTTTAACCTATTAAATGCATTCAAGCAATTTGAGTTAAAGTTAAAAGGAGAATCCTTATTCAACAAATCACAAAAGGGTTTGGAGATTTTAGAAAAATCTTTGATAAAACGCTGGTAAAAACCCGCGTGACCAAGAAAACTCCTAACTCCCTTAATATTCACAGGTGGTGGAAGTTTTTCAATAACTTCAATCTTTGCACGATCCACCTCAATGCCATTTGCTGAAATTTTGTGCCCAAGCACAATACCTTCCTGCACCATAAAATGACACTTCTCCTAATTTAATACTAAATTAGTATCTTCACAACACTGCAATACTAGAGAAAGATTAGCTAAACAATCATCAAATGAAGATCCAAAGACAAAAAAATCATCTATGAACACTTCCATGATCTTCTCAATATAGTTAGAAAATATGGCCATCATAGAAAGCTGAAAAATAGCAGGAGCATTACATAATCTAAAAGGCATTCTCCGAAATGAAAATGTACCATAAGGACATATAAATGTGGTTTTTTTCCTAATCCTCAAGGGCAACAGGAATCTGGTTAAACCTAGAATACCTATCAAGAAAACAATAGTACTCATGTCCTACAACCCTCTCTAACATTTGATCTAGAAAAGTTAAAGGAAAATGATCCTTGCAGGTTGCACTATTAAATTTTCTGTAATCAATACAAATTGTCTACCCTGTTATTGTCCTAGTGGGAATCAACTCATTATTCTCATTATGCATAACAGTCATCCCACCCTTTTAAGGTACTACTTGCACTGGACTAATCCAAGAACTATCTGATATGGGAAAAATAATTCCTACATCCAATGACTTAAGGATCTCATTCTTTACAACTTCTTGCATGTTAGGATTCAACCTCCTCTGATTTTCAATTACAGGCTTATGATTTTCCTCCATTAATATCCTATGCATGCACAAAGAAGGGCTAATACTCGTAAGATAAGATATAGTCCAACCTATTGCCTTTTTGCTCATTCTTAAAACACGTAATAGTTTATCTTATTGATCGGCAGATAAAGAAGCACTCACAATCATAGGTAAAGTATTATTCTTACCAAGAAAAGCATACTTGAGATGTGACGGTAAAGACTTCAATTCTAAAGCAGGTGCTAGAACACTAGAAGGAGGGGGAAAAGGTTTACCTTTACCGAGCTATTCAAAATTCTTACCTCTTCTTTTCCATGATAGGTATGCTTCCAATGCATGAGCCATTTTTGTGACCTCTAAGTGTGTGTCTGAGGAAGTACTTACATACACTAAACAAGCTTCGAGAGGATCTTTAGTGATTTCACATTCAACTACATCTTGAATCACCCCCTCAACTAGATCAACTCTAAATACATGGTTAGTAAAAGAAGGGTATTTAGAATATTGCAATAAATTAAACTGTACCTTCTCATCACTAACCTTCAACGTCAACCTACCATTCTAAACATCAATAACAGCTCCAGCTGTAGCTAAGAATGGTCTTCCCAAAATAATAGATACCTCTATATCTTCATCCATATTTAGCACAATGAAGTCCACTGGTATGATAAATTTATCAACTTTATTAGCACATTCTCTAAAACTCCCAACAGATACTTCATAAACCTATCAGGAAGCTGTAAAGACATAGTGGTGGGTTTTAACTCATTTATCCCTAACTTCCTGCAAATAGACAATGGCAAAAATGAGACACTTGCACCTAAGACACATAAAGCTTTGGAAAAATTAATGTCACCAATAGTGCAAGGAATAGAAAAACTCCCTGAATCCTTTAATTTTGGGGGAAGCTTTTTCCGAATGACAGCACTACATTCCTCACTCAAAGCAATAGTCTAATATTCTTCTAATCTTCTTTTCTTTGACATGATCTCCTTGAGAAATTTAGAATATGCAGGAATATGCATCAAAGCATATGCAAAATGTATGTTAATATGCAACTGCTTAAACATCTTAAGAAATTTCTCAAACTGATGATCTAATTTATTCAGTTTTAGCCTTTTCGGGAAAGGAACAAGAGGAACATAAGGTTTGATTGGTGAAGGAGATGATGTTTCTGCTTCTTTCTCAACTATTTTTTTTATTTTTTTATTACTTACCTTTACAACATCACTTTCCACAGTTTCATCACATACCTCACTCAATTGCTTACCACTTCTTTGAGTAATCGCTTTGCATTGCTATTTAGGATTAACTTTTGTCTTGCTTAGCAAAGCTCCTTGACTTCTAGAGTTAATTACATTAGCTAATTGTCCTAGTTGAATCTCCATATTTCTATTCGAACTAGCCAATTGGTCAACTTTAACTTCTAGTTTCTCAAAACTCTCTATTGTAGCATTAGCAAGCTTCTTAATTGCTAACTCCTATGATGGCTTACTCTCTAGTTAGGATGGTCTTTGAGGACAACCAGGTGGATTCACTGGCCTTGAACTACTACCTTGGTTTCCTTGGTCTTTCCAAGAGAAGTTGGGGTGGTTTCTCCAGCCTGGGTTATAAGTGTTGGAGTAGGGATTGCTCTGTTGTTGCCTATTAAAATTAGAAACAAATTGAGTTGTTCTACCTAAAAACGCTCAGAACTCATATGAGCACCTCCACACCAATCACAAGTCGAGTTAGGACTAGAGACAAAGTTAACATTACCTAATTTACCAAACATCATAGTTAAGTTGTCTACCTTGACATTCAACATGTTTATGCTATCCACATTATACATACCTGGGCCTTTCTTTGGCATACCTCTCTTATTGGACCAATGGTAGTTATTGGAACCCATCTCTTCCAACAACCACTTAGCTTCCTCAATAGTCTTACAAATTAAGGCACCACCTGTAGCTGCATCTATGGTTATCCTGACAGAATGGGTTAGACTATTATAGAAAGTTTACACAAGTAACCAATCAGGAATACCATGGTGAGGACATTGACGTTGTAAATCCTTAAACCTTTCCCATGCCTCATATAAAGATTCCCCATCAGATTGAACAAAACTTGTTATATCATTATGCAATTTAGCAATTTTTCTAGGAGGAAAATATTTGCCAAGAAAGGTTTGAGACAAAGCATTCCAAGTAGTAAAAGAATTAGCAGCATTAGAATTTAGCCATTTCTTAGCTTTATCTCTTAGTGAAAAAGGGAAAAGTCTAAGCCTAATAACATCCTCATTTACCCCATTTATCTTGATAGTGTTACACTTTTCCAAAAAATTGGCTAGGTGTTCATTAGGATCCTCAAAAGTTGATCCACCAAATTGTTCTTGCTACACAATTTGAATAAGAGACGGTTTAAGTTCAAAGTTATTTGCATTTACAGCTAGCCTTACAATACTTGACGAGGCTCCACTAGCATTGGGTATAGCATAATCTCACAACAATCTTGTGTTTTGCTCATCTCCCATCTCCTCTAATTCAGTATCACTTGCTTTAGACTTCGAAGAAGTTAGTACCAAACTTAAGCCTAGTGACCCTTCTTTTTGCTCTAGCTTTTTTTGTTTCCTTATTGCATGTAATGTTCTTTCAATTTCTAAATCAAAAGGTACAAATGATCTATCAGTACGTGGCATGCGAAAAATAATAAAATAAAATGAAATGAAATAAAATAAAATGCAACAGAAAATTAAAGTCTAAATTAATATAGGAATTCTTCTAGTATGATATTGAATTTTGTTCCTTCCCTAGCAACGAGGCCAAAACTTGATCAATCCTAAACCTACCGCAAGAATACGGGTCAGGCACTACAGGCTAGGGTGAGCAAGGTATTGTTCCCACAAGGAAGATTTGTCAAGTACCAAATTAAGAAATTCCTATATTATCTAGATAAACAAAAAATGAATTATGAAATAATGCTAAAGCTACCAAAAGTAATTCAAACTAAATAAGATGGACAATTAAACAAGGAAAATAAATATATATAGAAAAAAGGTTCTAGGACTCAGATTTCAACAATTGATTTTTCCAATGAAAATAAACTAACTGTAACTTAAATATAATTAATCACAATGGTTGAATTTCCTATCGTATATGATTTCCTCTTTCAAGGTAAATCACATATATTTATATGAACCTTATGTCTACTTTCGTGATCATAACAATTGACATAAACTCATTAGGATCAATAAAATTTGCAATAAAGACTACCCCAAGTGCATAACTATTTCTAAAATTATACTACTTGAAGTTTGATAATCCCCCTAAACTAGTGTTGAACTCCCACTATTGCTACTTCATCCAACACCTTAAACATGTAATTGAATGGCCAAAACAATCACAAGAATCAATTCAAGATTATCAAATTGTAATTATTAAAGAAAATAATGTAATTACTTTATTCCATTGAAATAAAATCAATAACTACATCCTCGTCCTAGAACAAAAGAAATTAGCTAGACATAGAAATCAAATCAATCCAACTATTTGACATTGAAAAATCAATACTAAACATATTAATATAACAAAATCCAATAATTGTATAAAGTAAGGAGCAGAAGAAACTGTAGAATTTGTGGGAAATTAGACACATTGTCAGCTCTGTCTTCTGTTTTACAAGTCTCCTCTCTCCTGCTATCCCCCACTAACTCTTATTTATAGTCACGAATGTGTCGATTCTCTTGCCCTTTTATGCATAAGAATTTGATTTTATCCTTGCTATTGCAGAACCACTTCCAACGCATCTCTCCAATTTGCAGTTACATGGAGAAACGAAACTGTAACAGCAATGAAGAGCAAGAACCATTCCATGTGATACGAATTATAAGTTGCAAACCCAAGTGTAGGTTGTTTCAAGTAATAAATTTTCAGGAGTCTGAGGTCGATCAACAGGGAATTGATGAAGAAAAATTCTTTAACGTAAGGTAAATATTTTGTTACAATAATAAAGGTGATAAACTTAGTCACAAATAAAAAGGATTTACTTAGGTTAGGAGATCCACTCTCGGTAAATAAAATAAGGATAAGATTAATTATATTTATAACTCAATTAGAATCTACACATAATGGAGGTTCTAATTGGAAAATACAACATTCAAAGTTTATTTTAGATTATATACGTAATTATATTATGATTCCTTTAATCATCTATTAACACCACCACTTATAAATGGCCTCAAGCATTCATTGTGTTAATATTTTGTCTATAACAAATCAAGATCTTCACTTTACAAGGAGGGTTTCGAAATTAATTGGAAACAAAATATAATACATATAATGACCACTTGAAAATATATCATTTAAACATAAGAAAGAGATTAATCTAACCTTATATCATAACCAAGAGCTTCACCCTTTCACCCAAGTAAAATAAAAATTAGTTACTCACAGACAAGAAGAAAGGAAGAGAGAAGAAGAATAAGAATAACATAACTTCAATTTAGAACAAAAAAAAAAACTACAACAAGATAAATAAATAACACAATAGTATGATCTTGATCTCTAAGACCAAGATTCTTAAATGTTTAGTCAAGGCTCCCTTTTATAGAGGATTAGGGATACAAATGACAAAGGGGCTGATTCATAAGTGAATGGATGAGTGGAAAATGAGTGAAAAATGCCAAATAACTTTTGATGAGTGAAAAATTATGGAGATTCTTTGTCTCTGAAATCATTCAGTTCTGAAGTCATTGAATGCGTCAGAATATTGAAATGTAGTCTTCATGAAAGTTGTAGACTTTTGTCTTAGCTTTCAAATGCTATTAGAATCACCTCAAAAGACCATCTACAGCTCGAGATATGGCATAATTACTACACAGTGTTCAGACCCAGTTACAACTACTCTGTTCTGACTTCCAAGCCCAATATAACCTCCAAGTAATCCAAAGTGAGTCTTGTGTTCTTCATAAAAGTTGTAGATATGGGTCTTAACTTGCAGTTGCCAAAATTTTAGCCCAATCCAGATCTTACAGCTCGAGTTATGCTCTGATTATTGCATATTATTCAGGTTCCACTCACAAAACCTATATTCTAACTTCTAAGCCCAATTAGTTCTACTAGATATCTAACTTTGACCTTGAGCTCCAATGAAAATTGTAGAGCTCTCTCTTATCTTTTCATTAAGGTAAAATACATAATTGTTAGACATCTAGAACTCAAGATATGACCAAAATACAGAAACAGTGTAAGACGTAAATCATGCTAAACAAATCAATTAAGTCCAATTTGAGTCCAAACTTACAAAAAACAACCAAACTCAATCAATTAAGTACATGGAGAGTGTTAATGACTAAAAATGAGGGCTTATTAATATATCAAATACGTGATTATCAAATTCTTTCATACTTAGCTTTTTGCACTCTTGGGCAAAACACACAAGACTAAAACTAGGAAAAAAATGACACAGACTTAAAAGCTAAACACTCTAAAAGACTCAATTTTCAATAATATTTAAGAATGAAGAGCAACCATAGATTCAAGGGATCAAAACATTGATGAGGTAACATTTCTTCACATCTCAAACCAATAAGTAAGGAAACTTCAATTGAAAAATATGAGTCAAGAATGATAGATCTTCACAAGATCCACTCTCAATCCCTCAAGTGTTTAAAGGTAGGTATTTCACTTAATTCAACCCATGAAAATTGCATTACCATAAGCTTACTTATCTTCTACTTCTCCACTACTCAAAACACATGCACACACAAATCATGAGGACTTTATTCAAGGTTGTAATGGGGTTAAGGTAAATGAGGAGGTAATATGGATATGACAAGTTAAATACCAAAGAGAATAAAAGAACATGAGAGCTAAGTTCAATTAATAAGCATGAAAGTTCATCCCAACTCTACCTAATACAAATTCCCTTTACATATTTTTTTTTCCTTTTTCTTTATTGCCTTGTTGACCCTTTTTTACACTTTTATTTTTTTATTTTTTTGAAGATAAACATAATATATACATTTTTTTAATTAAATATTTTTTTAACCATTCTGCACATACACCCCCATACTTGTTTAAGAACTCATCTAATGACATAGCTAATGTTCTTTTATTCCCTAAGGTCGGGTAAGAACATGATTTTTCCTTTAAGGCACATAATGAGCTCAAAACAAAGAATGATCAAATAAACTCAAATAGGTTAAGTAAGGGAAAATAAGTCATTTCCAATGCCTTACGTTGGCAGGAATCATAGAATTTCAAAGAAGTCATAAGAGTGCTTGATATCATATTAAGACAATATGCTGCTAAGTAAGGCTAGGTATTTGGTTAAAGTAGTTATTTCAAGAAAAATGCCCCAATCATGTTTATGTATGCATGTGAAAATGTAGTCTCAAAAAGAATCAAAGCAAGTTCTAGAGTAATAATTTCATGAGTGAAAATCTCACAAGAAAGAAGAGAATGGTACAAATGTTCAATCCATTCATCAATAGGCTCAAAATCTCACAAGGCATAATTCTATCATTCTCAATCCACCAATTCAACATCCATAACCAAGCATGTGACTTTTATGAAAGAAGACAATTTACTCAATCATGACATGTTCCCTGAATTTGAATTGTTACTTCCACACAAACTAGTTATCTACCTAATTACTTCTTACTTTGCCACCAATTTTGATGCGTCTGAAGAGCAAATTTACCTCAAGGGCATAATTTACTCCTTACTTTGTCATCCTTAATTAGGTTTGCTGCTAGTAAGTTACTGACAATCATATAAATAAACACACCATAATTTTTTTTATATTTTTATATTTTATATTTTTGAATTTTTTTTCACACAACTATCCTTCCCCTTAACCAGATCACAACATTGTCCTCAATGTCAAAATATAGATAGGTAAAGGATAGAAGATAGTATCTGTTGTTGCAATTACTGAAAAGAGAAACCCTACACAAATTTATACAAAAACAAAGAACGATGAATAAAACCAAAGGTAAAGGAATGTTAAAGATGAAGTGTCAGATCACACCTATGTTCCTTGTTATCTCCCTTGCTACTGCCTTTTGACCAATTTATCTGAGCTATTGTTGGTTTAGGTTCATAAACAAAAGCTTGTAATTTATCAATTAATTCATCAACAGTAGAAATAGCTATAAGGAGTCGTCTTGCCAAAGGTGTGATAAAGTTCTGTTCCACAGCATGGTCAACAAAAGATAACAAATTATCAAAGCAATTATTAACATTCAACAAATCTATGGGTTTATAGTGGATGTTCAGTTGAGCCCAAGAGATAATTTGAAAAACTTCTTCCAAAGTACCAAAATCACCTGGTAAGGCAATGAATGCATCAGAGTTTTCAAGTATTGCCTTCATTCGTCTATGCATAGATGATACTTGAAGTTCCATCCCAATTGTCTTTCCAGTGATGTTCTTTTGAGTTAAAGGTTCAGGAATGATACTTAAAACTTGACCACCTCTTATATGTGCAGAAAGTGATACAGCCCCCATTAACCCAATGCTACCTTCCCCATATACTACACGAATGTTCCTCACAGCAAGTGTTCTACTAACAGTACTTGCTGCATTTACAAACTCTAAACCCTTCCTATAACTTATCCTACAAAATATACAGATACTGGTAAATCTACCAATAGAAGAAGAAGCTCATTCTATTTCTACACTCACACTCCCTTTGAATAATTATGAGTTAGAGGAAAGTGAAGAAAATAGAGTGTTTAAATAGGGAAGAGAATAGAAAAAGGTAATGATAGCACCTATATGGGTAGGTTGGCTGTTGTCAGAAAAGTTTGAAATTAAGAAACACAGTGTTTTTTTATTTTTTTTATTTTTTATTTTTAGACTTTAAGAAAACCATCAGGGAAAAAAAGTCTAGAAACCCCTGAAGGATCCTACTCAAAGGATCGTCTATCCAAAACTAAAATACAACAAAATCATACAAAGATAAAATAATAATAACAAATGATGACATACCTTTATGTACAGGTTTCATGATGTATCTTTATACTGCGCGTTATGAATATAGTAGCCTTCACAATCTTATCGCCCCTTGAAAGAGACATCGAATTCCCTTAAGGAAATTCAGATTTAAGGTACTCCTCCCGCTTGTGGGATATCCCAGCCTATGCATCGTCTCTCTAGTTAAAGAAAGAAAATCTGAATACGATGACCAGTGACCACAACTAGTGGAACTACGCTCAAGAACCCAATAAATCAATACCAGGAATTGAGTTCAGAGACATTGTCTTGCAAAAATGCAAACACGGGATGCTTCTATCTATCCATCAACAAGCAGAGCCTATAGTTAAAACTTAGGAATGCTTGGGCGGCTCTCTACAGAGCATGGCACACGAACCTTATTTACGGACCGGTGTGCGGAGGTCCACCCGAGTTAATGACGGGACTTCCACTGGCAGAGTCTCCTAATCTAATTAAAGACCAAGTACAACCGAAGTTTCACCCTTTTTTATTATTTTTTTCTTTTTATATTTCTTTTTATCTTTTTTTATCTTTTTCTTAGGAGATGTACAAGATAGTATATATATGTTGTTGTGATTGTAGCTCATATCTTCCTCTGGTTTTACGTCTAGTAACGACTTAAACGCCTTCTATAAGTCGAGGATAAGCTTCCCATTCAATTTTCTTATAAATTGGCAAACAGGGTCTTTTTGAGTCAGATTCCCAAGACTATAACACTCTTGCTCATCCCTGAAAAGATTCCACAAATTAAGAAGTTTACGATGCACAACTCCACAAGAATGCATTTCAAGAGTCAATAAGATATCATCTAATGACTTATTACTCAGTCCATTCTTAATAAAGTATATTTTGTCTTCTCAATTTGCAAAAACCATTCCCAAAGAACAATATCGCGTGTTACAATTTTATCGCGCATATTTGTAACAAACTTGCATTCTTTTTGCTCTTCTCCTTTTGAATACAAACTTTTACCGAGACCCAGCATGTATGAGACAAATGAATCTGAAGATTCTCCAGCTAAATGAACCTTTGCTTCGATTATCCTGTGTATATCTTCTGGGATGCCCTTGTACATTAACAGTCTCAGTCTTTCACACCTCACTGTTGGGCACATATCTCCAAATGATTTGATCAAGATAATTGAGGCAGGATCTTTCATGTTGCAAGAAAATTGATTATGTTAACAAACCAAGGCTTAGAATTAACAGAAAATAAAAATTCATCAGGAAAAGAATCATTGATAGGTGTGTTATCAAAAGATGAGCCTATTGTAAGTCTGGACAAATGATCTGCGACAATATTTTAGGCTCTTTTCTTGTCTTTTATTATGATGTTGAATTCTTGAAGCAACAAAATCTACCGTATCAACCTAGGTTTGCAAAAACTTGTTGAGAAAATCCACAAGTGCACCAAATTGTCAAAGTAATAAAGTTGACGATTAAGAGAAAAAACACACTAAAATGTATGAAATTAAGAGGGAAAAGAGAAAACAGAACATATGAATGCAAAACACATTAAGGATATAAACACATGAAATTAAAATACTAGGGATCTAACTTTACTTTATTCAACAATCTATCATAGATAATAGAGTAGCTTTGGGATCTTCATTCTAATTAATTTCTAATCATTCAATTGATAGGGAGAATCCAGTAATTAATTAAAACTCAATTCTTTGGTCTAAACATTAACTCTTAAAGGCATGACCTTTACACTTTGAATTCTCATGGAAAATACCACAATTCTCCCACAAAACTTATAACCTCCATTCCTAGATGATTATAAATCATGGCACTTATAATTTATAGTTTAAGTTATATGCAAACCTCTTGATTCTACACACATCTCACTAGATCAATTTATAAGTGGTCAATTCATAAAAGCATTAAGAACCATAATAAGCACTCAAATTGAATAAAAAAGAAATTAATTAAAATTCTAATCTTAATACATGTCGATTGAATCAAGTTACATCTTCACCCTAGAAACACACGAATTTAACTACACAACACAAAAGAGAAGAAGAAATAGGAAAAATAAAATAAAAATATATACAGAGCTCAACCTTCCATAAAAAAATATTAACAAGTAGGCGGTAAACTTGCCATTAAATATTAATAAGGATGCGATATAAACCAACCACTAAATAAATATTAACAAGGGTGTGGTATAAACCAACTACCAAATATATATTAACATGTAGCAAATAAATATTAACAAGTGTGTGGTATAAACCAACCACCAAATAAGTTAATACGCTGATAAATTAAAAAGTTAGTAAGCTTGTAAAGTAAAAAGTTAAATAGCTAATAAAGTAAAAAGTTAGATAGTTAGTAAGTTAGTAAACAAGAAAATTAAAAGGTTAGTAGGTTAGTAAGTAGAAAGTTAGAAATAAAATACAGAAAGTAAAATACAAAAAATAAAGTGTAGAAAGTAAAGTGTAGAAAGTAAATTGTAGAAAGTAAATTTAAAAATATGAAAATCAAAGAGAGGCAGAGCCCCACTAGAGCCGACGAAGGAGGAAGAAGAGAAGAGTCAAGATTGAAATATTATTAGAACATAAAGTAAAAACTAGAGAATTAGCAAGTCATTTTTTTTTATTTTTTCAGTGAGAGAGAAGAGAAAAAAAATTATTTAATTAATAATTAAAGATTACAGAGGGAGAAGGGCGAGTTTCTCTCACTAAATTAGTATGTTAGTATGTACAAAGAAAAAAAATTAAAAGAGTAGAATACACACACACACACACACACACACAAGATCCACAGGAAAAAATATAAATATATATATATATATATAATATTTATACAATAAATTTATTCTTCAAATCAAGTCCCCAGCAACAGCGCCAAAAACTTGATGTAAATTATAAGTTACAAATCCAAGTGCAGGTTGTTTCAAGTAATAAATTCTCAAGAGTCTGAGGTCAATCCACAGAGAATTAATGAAGAAAAATTCTTTGATGTAAGGTAAATATTTTGTTACAATAATAAAGGTGATAAACTTAGTCACAAATAAAAGGGATTTACTTGGGTTAGAAGATCCACTCTTAGTAAATAAAATAAGGATAAGATTAATTCCTTTTATAACTCAATTAGAATCCACACATAATGGAGGTTTCAATCAGAAAATACAATATTCAACGTTTATTAAAGATTATATACATAATTATATTATGATTTCTTTAATCATCTATTAACACCACTACTTATAAATGGGCTCAAGCATTCATTATGTCAATATTCAGTCTACAACAAATTAAGATCTCCACTTTACAAGGAGAGTTTCTAAATTGATTGGAAACAAAATATAATACATATAATGACCACTTGAAAATATATCATTTAAGCACAAGAAAGAGATTAATCTAACCTTATTTCATTACCAAGAGCTTCACCCTTTCACCCAAGTAAAATAAAAATTAGTTACTCATAGACAATAAGAAAGGAAGAGAGAAGAAGAAGAAGAACATAACTTCAATTTAGAACAAAAGAAAATTACAATAAGATAAATAAAGAACATAATAGTATGATCTTGATCTCTAAGACCAAGATTCTTAAATGATTAGTCAATGCTTCATTTTATAGAGGATTAGGGATACAAAATGACAATAGGGTTGATTCATGAGTGAGTGGATGAGTGGAAAATAAGTGAAAAATGCCAAATAACTTTTGATGAGTAGAAAATTATAGAGATTCTTTATCTCCAAAATCATTTAGTGCTGAAGTCATTAAATGTGTCAGAATATTTAAATATGGTCTTCATGAAAGTTGTAAGCTTTTGTCTTAGCTTTCAAATGCCACCAGAATCTCAAAAGACCACCTACAGCACGAGATATGACCCAATTACTACACAGTATTCAGGCCTGATTACAACTCCTCTATTCTGAATTCCAAGCCCAATATGACCTTCAAAGAGTCTGAACTGAGTCTTGTGTTCACTATGAAAGTTGTAGATATGAGTCTTAACTTACAGATACCAAAATTTTAGCCTAATCCAGATCTTACAGCCCAAGTTATGCTCTGATTATGGCACACTATTCAGGTTTCAATCACAAAATTCATATTCTGACTTCCAAGCCTAGAGCTTTGCATAAAAGTTATAGAGCTCTCTTTTATCTTTCCAACAAGGTAAAATACATAATTGTTAGATATTTAGAACTCAAGAAATGACCAAAATATAGAAATAGTGTAAGATATAAATCATGCTAAAAAAATCAATTAAGTCCAATTTGAGTCCAACCTTACAAAACATAACTAAACTCAATCAATTAAATATATGAAGAGTGTAAATGACTAAAAATTAAGGCTTATTAATGTATCAAATATGTGATTATCACTATGTCTTCTTAATTTTTGCACGTGCTCTCTGTCTCTTTGCTGTTCTACTTGGGCATTATGTTTTTTGGACAAGTTGAACGACAACATGGACTTGGGAGAGGTTGAAAGTGAGAAAACGAATAGGAGAATTAGGCTATAAATGTGGGCTTTTATTATTGACTTATTGCATAGCCTTCGTGTGAAGTTTCTAAAATTGCTGGAAGATAAGTGGCCTAATCCCAATAAGCTGAACTCTTTTTTTTTTTTCCATTAATCACCAAAGCTGTCTAGATTTGCCAGTGCATCTTGTCATCTAGTTTTGACCTAGAAAACATCTGAATCTTATTTCGGTGTCCTCATGAAAATTGTAACCCTTTGTCTTAGCTTTCCAATGCATTTGAATCACCTCAATACGAGTTCTAGAGAGGAAGTTATGCCCCAAATACCAAACAATGTTCAAGTTATTATGGGTTGGGTCTTTGAGCATGAATTTATTTCCTTTTCGCCTTTTTTTCATTTATAATAAAAACATCCATCAGACCTACAAAAAGGGGAAGGAAAAATCACTTAAACTCACAAAAATCATGGCCCAAGACTAATAAAAGTGGAGCAGTAATCTAAGAAAGATCAAAGCCTAGTTTAAAAAGACTAATAGTAGATGTGAAGCATCAAAATAGAGATGAGAAAGGTTGATCAAAACTAAGGACAACAAAGGAATATTAGGAGAAGTCTTCTTAATATCCATTCAACTCATTAGACTCTTAAACTTAACATAAGAAAGATCAAACATAGCTGAGAAAGATCGTTTATGCATAACTTCTATGAAACAAAGCCAAGCATCAAGTTTCTGATGAGAAAAGTCAAGTTAAGAAGAGTCAAGATCAGAAGAATCGAGTTTAGAATGTTCCCAACCCACTTTTCCCACTATTGCTGTACAAGGACAAGATACACTAGCAGACAAGAATAATGATTAGTTTCTGATCGTCATTAAAGTTGCTTTCCAAGTACAAACGACTAGTTTTTCAAATGTTGTATAAAAGGAAAACTAGAAGGAAAGATAAAATAGAGTTAAGGTCACAATGCAAGACCATTAACTTCTTTTTAGTTATTTTCTCAACTCTTTTGATGTCTGTTTTTTAAAGCTACACCATTTTGAGTTGTATTTCTTTTTGTATAGTTTCCACTACTCTACAATACTTGTCTAATCCACTATTTAAGTGTTAGAGAGAGCATACCTAAACACTTTATCTCTATACTAAGTTTCTTATGTCCACTCCTTAAGTGTTGAGAGAACCCCAAACACTTAAACTTTCATTGTATCCTTGCTCCGGTAGTGATCAAATTGTGATTCTAGCTTGGAGAGGCTAGTGTGGATCAAAAACTACTTTGTAATCTAGCCTGGAGAGGCTAAGGTGGAAGAAAGAATACCTGTGACAATATGAAATCTTAGTATCTTACTAGGGACTAGATATAGGCATGTGGTTTAGCTGAACTAACATAAATTCTCTATGTTAAGCTATTCTGAACTCTTTGTTTTTTAAAGTTCTATATTTTTAAATTGTTCTCTTATAAGCTTAAGATAACATATTCTCTTTAAAAAAAATTAAGTTTATTTTTATTTTTTATAAAAGAAAATCATATCGTAATCTATTCTTAGGCAAACTCAAAGGTCTTAACTATTCTGATATATACTTTACTAATATCTAAGTAAAAGCCTTAAAATTGTCTAAGTTTTAGAAAAAGCAAAGATAAATTGGGAGCAGAATTCAACCCCCCTTCTCGTGCTCTGCCACCTTCACCTACCACCAGATTCTATCACTATATAAGAAGAGCTTCCAAGCAAATTCTTTAGTTAATTCTTCTCACCAATGAAGGTGATGAAGCCACAAAGTGACATCACCTCTTTCAAATAAAATTAGGGTGAGACTCTATTTGAAGCATAGGAGAGGTTTAAGGACTTGGGAAGTGCCCTCATCATGGAGTCCCCAAATGGATGTTGGTTCATACTTTATACATTTGACTAGTTAGCTTTATCTGATCTACCATAAATGCTATAGCTAGAGGGGGCCTTATGAGTAAATCTATTTATGCCACTTGTGACTTATTGGAAGAGATGACTACTAATAATTACCAGTGGCTAGCAAAGATAGTGACTACTAGACAAGTGGCCAATGTGCATGAAGTTGATGAAGTTATAACTTTTTTAGCCTAAGTGGCAGCAATTGCTCAGAAGTTAGATCATTTAGGGGTCAATTCAGTCTAAAGCCCATTTGTGACTTGTGATAATTGTGGTGAGACATATTCCATTGAGAATTACAAAGTTAGCTTAGAAAATGTACATTATACTAGTCAATTCCATCAACCTAACCACAATAATGCAATTGATAACACTTATAATCTGGGTTGGTAGAACCACCCTAACTTCTGGCAATGCTTAAGATGCCTTTTCCTCTTAACATAAGGAAGAACCTCTTGTTCCTCTTGGGTTCCAACAAAGAAGCTCCCCTCAAGACAAGACACCTAATTTGTAGAACATTTTTGCTTAATTTATGAGTAATTAAAGGCCTTCATGGCTAAGATTGAATCACAATTTGCTTCACATGAAGCCATGCTACAAAGCCAAACTGCATCATTGTAGAATCAGAAACCCAAGTTAGTCAATTGGCTTATGCCATGAACACTTGTCCTCAGGGGAATTTTCTTAGTGACACTATCACCAACCTCAATGGTGACAACAAGGCACAATGTATGGCTATAACCTTCCGAAGTGGTAAGGGCTGGATGGTAACCTGACTACAAAGGCGCTTGATGGCAACCTGGCTACAAAGGAGCTTGAGAGCACAAAAGTGTATTATGGAACAAAGAAATGGTGAATAAGAAAAATTTTTTTGAGTATGAGAAGAAGAAGTGCAAGAAGAAAGAAGATAAGCCAGTTCTCCCGCCCCTTCCTTTCCCTAACTGACAAGTTAAGCACAAATTAGATGTAGAGTTCCACAAATTCCTTGATGTGTTCAAAAATTTCTTATAAACATCTCCTTTGTAGAATTTCTAGGATAAGTTCATGAATGAGGTCTTGTCCAAAAAGAAAAAGTTTGTGGATGGTGAGATATGGTAGCCTATGAGGAGTGCATTGCCATTTTACTGTGCAAACTTCCTCCAAAGCTCCCGTATCTAGACCGCTTTACAATTTCATATGCCATTAGCAATAATTTTTCTAGAAGTGCTCTATATGATCTTGGGATAAGTGTCAATCTTATGGCTCTATCTATATATGAGTAATTAGGTTTAAGGGACCCTAATCCTACCTCTGTGGTCTTACAAATTGCAGATCGAACACATTCATACCCATGGGGGTAGTGGAGGATATACTTGTCAAGGTTAACAAATTTATTTTTCCTATGGACTTCATATAGTCAATATGGATGAATGTCTCACCATGCCATTGATTTTTGGTAAACTATTTTTGGCCACATTAGGTGTTTTGATAGATGTGCCTAAGAGTGAGTTACTTTTGAGGGTAGAAGGTGAATAAGTTGTTATTAATGTTTTTGTGGGTAGTTCATCCTCTATACCTACCTATGTTGATGCCACACACTCCCTAAAGGCTAAAGGAGATGAGTACTAGTCCAGAAGAACCCCATCCTTCAACTTGAGCCACAACCTAACCATCTTAAACCTTGTTGGCCAAGTACAGTCACTTATCTAAAGGAGCTTTCAAATCCACAAGTCACATTTGGGGTACAACATGGCCTTGGTGGCACATCAAAGGATATTGATCATGACATGATTCCATACTTTGACAAAGGCATAAGAGCATCATCATCCTAATAATTCAAGTCACCATGAGCTATTCATCAGACAAAGTCCAACCAAGACTATACATAAGACACTTCTTGTTAGGAATCGCGAATACATCACACAGAGGAAAATAGAATTCCCACCAAGGATCTATGCGAAAAAGCCATAATCTAAGTTTTTAAAATTGTTTACCTCTTGAAGCGTGAACAAAAGGAAGTGACGTGAATCACTAAAACTATAACAGCGATGATGTCTTTGTGGTATCCACACGAACAGACTCACGAACATCCAACGTCCACAAATAGGAGTCCCACGTCTTTCACACAGTGCTAGCTGCGAAGAGAATAGAAGAACCTGTCACTCACTCACTCACTGTTTCTGTCAAGTGTGGCTAGGGTTTTTAATTTGTGCCTTAGCAGCCCCTTTAGCAGTACTATTTATAATAGCGACTGCCTTAAGTGAGTGTGAGTAGCAGCAAGGTAAGTTGTGTAATCCTAGACTCATTTGTTATGATTCTGGCCTACATTTAAATCTGAGTCCAACTTGGATATATGTTGCTCCAATTTAGTTTTCTCTATGTATGTGGCCTTGTAGGTTCTCATAACGTTAGCAGTAATATTAAAATCTCATTTTAATATTACAAGCAGTGAGCTGTATCTAGCAACACATCGTTACTACCCAAGTAATGAGAATGTTAGTGATTTGACATAACATTTCCGTGACTAATGTTTCCATTTTGTTTAGTCCCTTTGTCAAGATATCTAGATTGAACAGAAGGTATGAAATGCATTGCCCTTGTATAGTCTAATCCTTCATTTTCTGATACTCGAGTAGACTTTGTAACAACAAATAAAATCAATATCTCATATTGATTCATTTGAGCATGGCCATGCATTTCACAGTCTCACTCAATCAGGGGCCCCGAAGATATCGCTCCTGTTATGTAGGAGTGACAAATCCTATCTAACTCACTCACATCCCTTTACATGATTCGCGGTATGTCCAATAACTAACTTTATAATCACCTTGTTATAGATGACATTTGATGGCATTAAAACATACAACTCCTCATGTAGGAATCATAGTGATTTTAGGTCTAAGGACCATAGACACCATTGTTATTATGAGAATCGCTTATGACACTCACGTAATGATCCATGTAGTGTTCTCATGGTGGGTCAGTCCAGTACATCATTACTCTAATATATACCTATGTGAAGACTTGATATCTCATATCCATGACCCGTGAGATGTGGTCATTAGTCTACGCATATACTAGTCTCGATACATTATTGTTGTTCTAATTAACAATAATACTTGACTAGGAATATTTTAGAATAGTGTTCTAACTTTATCCAATAGGATCTCATGATCAAGTCAACCACTTAATGCCTTATGACATCAAACTTACTATTCTAAGGACTTTATTATGTTTATTAAGAACACAATAAATGAAATGCCTCATATATTAAAATTAGCATAATAGAATGTATGTAAATACAGACAAAAAGTATTAGCCTCTAGGGCATATACCAACAATCTCCCACTTATACTAGAGCCAATCTGGCATATGTCTAATGCCTAAAGACCTACTGTGACCCTCATGCTTCTGCTGTGCAAGAGGCTTCGTCAGTGGATCAGTAATGTTATCATGTATTGGTACTCTGCATATCTTCATATCTCCTTTATCGATGATCTCTCGAATGAGATGGAAGTGCCTAAGTATATATTTAGATCGCTAGTGATATCAAGACTCTTTAGCTTATGTAATGACTCCATTATTATCATAATAGAGGTCCACTAGGTCTACAATGCTAGGAATAACGCCAAGTTCAGCAATGAACTTCCTGATCCAAATGGCTTCCTTTGCTGCATTGGAGGCAGTTATATACTCAACCTCTGTGGTAAAATCAGTGACTGTCTTCTGCTTTGAACTCTTCTAGCTCATACCCCTACCATTTAGGCAAAAAATATAACCTGATTGCGATCTGGAGTCGCCCTTATCGATATGGAAGCTAGCATCAATGTAACCCTTTACAACTAGCTCTTCATCGGCTCCATATACTAAGAATGAATTCTTTGTCCTTCTCAAGTACTTAAGGATGTTCTTGACAGCAGTCCAGTAACTCTCACTGGGATCAAACTGGTACCTGCTCGTCATGCTCAAAGTATACGAGATATTTGGTCGAGTACATAACATGGCACGTATGATAGATCCAATTACAAATGCATATGGAATCTTACTCATGCGATCCCTCTCATCCTGGGTGGAAAAAGGATTGAGCCTTAGATAGGCTTACACCATGTGACATAGGCAAGAGTCTTTTCTTGGATTCATGCATGTTAAACCATCTTAACACAGTGCTATGTATGTATTCTAACTTAAGCTAAGCAGTCTGTATGATCTATTTCTATAAATCTTGATACCTAACACATAAGTGGCTTCACCTAAGTCCTTTATAGAGAAGCAGTTTCCTAACCAAGTCTTTATAGACTATAGGGTAGGGATGTTATTTTCGATGAGTAGTATGTCATCTATATACAGCACTAGAAAGACAATTGTGCTCCCATTAACCTTCTTATAGACACAAGATTCTTCTTCATTCTTGATGAAACTGAATTATTTTATTGTATCATCAAAATGAAGATTCCAACTTCTGGAAGCTTGCTTTAATACATAAATAGATCGTTGCAACTTGCACACCTTTTCAGCATCATGTGGAGTGGCAAAACCCTCAGGTTGTGTCATGTACACATCCTCGTGAAGATTTCCATTAAGGAAAGTAGTTTTGATATCCATTTGCCAGATTTCATAATTATGATATGCTGCAATAGCAAGCAAGATTCGAATGGATTTAAGCATCGTAACTGGGGAAAAAGTCTCATTATAGTCTACACCATGAATTTGCATGAAACCTTTAGCCACCAATCGCGCCTTAAAGGTATGCACATTGCCATCTATGTCGATTTTCTTCTTGAAAACCTACTTATACCCAATGGGTTTTACCCCTTCAGGTGGATCAACTAAGGTCCATACCTGGTTGGCATACATGGATTCCATTTCAGATCTCATGGCCTCAAGCCATTTCTCAGATTCTGGGCCAATAATGGCTTCTTGGTAAGTCACAGGTTCATATTGATCCATGAACAACACGTCACCTTGCTGGGTCATGAGAAATCTATATTTCTTTGGTTGATGATGTATCCTATTAGTCCTATGCAGGTTCTATGATACTAGAGCAGGTTGCTATTCCACAACATTTTGTAGAGGCTGCCCTATTTCCATCATCGGTTTGTTACTACTCTGTGAACCTTGAACTTCTTCAAGTTCTAATTTCCTCCTACTGGTTCCTTTAGAGATAAACTCCCTTTCTAGAAACACAGCAGTCTGTGCGACAAGCACTTTGCCCTCGGTAAGATTATAGAAATAGTATCCTTTGGTTTCCTTGGGATAATCCATAAAGAAGCATTTATCTGATTTGGGTCCAAGTTTATCGAAAACTTGATGTTTCACATAAGCTTCACAGCCCCAAATCTTCATGAAAGACATACTAGGCCGTCTCCTAGTCCATATCTCATATGGTGTCTTTTGAACCATCTTAGATGGAACACAGTTAAGTGTGAAAGCTGTTGTTAACAGAGCATGTCCCCAGAAGGAGCCTAGAAGGTCTTCATGACTCATCATAGATCGGATCATGTCCAACAAGGTCTGGTTCCTCCTTTCAGAGACACCATTCCATTGTAGTGTTCCTAGAGGAGTGAGTTGAGATATTATTCCACGCTCTTTTAGATGATCATCAAACTGTTGGCTTAAGTATTCACCTCCTCGATCTGATCAAAGGATTTTAATACTCTTTCCAAGTTAGTTTTTTACTTCATTCTTGAAATCTTTGAACTTTTCAAAGGATTCTGATTTGTGCTTCATAAGATATACAAATCTATATCTACTGAAATCATCAGTAAATGTAATGAAGTATTGAAAATCGCTTCTACCCAGTGTGTTTAGTGGCCCACATACATCACTATGTATAAGGCCTAAAAGATCACTAGCCCTTTCACCTTGTCTAGTGAATGGGGCCTTTGTCATCTTTCCCAATAAACAAGATTCACAGATCTCATATGATTTGAAATCAAATAAGTCAAAGAATCCATCTTTATGGAGTTTGGAGATGCATTTCTCATTTATGTGGCCCAAACGACAATGTTAGAGAAAAGTTGGGTTTAAATTATTTGATTTAAACCTCTTTGTATTTATGCTATAGATGGGCGTTTCAAGATCAAGGACATAAAGTCCATTACTCAATTGTGCACTACCATAAAAATATCATTTATATAAATGGAACAATATTTTTCCTTTATAATAAAAGTAAAGCCTTTCTTGTCTAAACAAGAAACAGAAATGATATTCTTGCTAATAGAAGACACAGAATAGCAGTTCTCTAACTCTATTACAAGCCCAATGAGCAAAGATAACAAGTAAGTCCCTACGGCTAATGCAGTAACCTTTGCTCTATTTCTCACTCATAAGTCGATTTCACCCTTAGTCAATAGTCTACTGCTCTTTAGATCCTGCACATTTACACAAATGTGAGATCCACATCCAGTATCTAATACCCATGATGCAGAAGTAGATAAATTGATTTCTATAACAAAAATACCTGAAATTGAAGCTCACTTCCCTTCTTCTTCTTGAGCTCCTCTGGTACTTAGCATAGTTCTTCTTCCAATGTTTAGTTTGACCACAGGGAAACATGTACCTTCCTTAGCCGCTTTACCCACTGGTTTCAAGCTAGAGTGTTGGACTTGGACTTATCCTTGCCCTTGCCTTTCCACTTGTCCTTGGGCTTTTTTTGTTGTTTCTTGCCCTTATTCTTTTGGACCATTATTATAGCATTTTCCTTTGCCTTTGTTTATGTTCTGCTCAGCAGTTCTTAACATGCTTAGCAGCTCTGATATAGTGATTTGTCAATTTCATTCATGTTGCAGTTCATGACAAATTGGCTAAAACTTTTCGGCAACGATTGCAGGACTAAGTCAGTGGCCAACTCTTGGCCCAATAGAAAACCAAGTCACTCTAGGATTTCAATGTACCTAATCATCTTGAGTACATGAGCACCAACAGGGCTTCCTTCTACCAGCTTGCACTAAAACGGTGCTTTAGAAACCTCGTATCTCTCATGTCTAGCCTGCTCTTGATAGAGCTTTTTGAGGAGTACGATCATATCGTAGGCATCCATGTTCTCATGTTGATTTTGGAGCTCAGAGTACATGGTGGGCAGCATTAGATATCCAATGTCTAAGGTATCATCTTGATGCTTCTTATAAGCATCCTTTTTAGTTTTAGGGGCATTAGCAACAGGTGGCTCAGGAATAGGCTGTTCTGGAACATACAACTTTTTCTCTTATTTGAGGACAATCCTTAAATTCCTGTACCATTCTAGGAAATTTATTCCAAATAGCTTGTCCTTCTTAAGGACAGATCGCAATGATAAGTTACTTGAAGTATTTATTGCCATAGTAATCTATTAACAGAAATATGCAAAATATAAGTATCATGCCATAAATATATTTAACGAGGTCTTTAAGTAAATATGCTTCCCACTATTTTATTCAAATCAATGACCCTCAGCATTGACTCAGTAAATCCCATTGTAAAATTTCCTAGTGGGCCAAGATCCATATTTCACCTAGTTTTGAGTAAGCTTTGGCTAATCACTCAAAATTTGGTTATATAGGTAGGAAACACTTTTCAATTACATCATATGTAACTTTTGGATAGTTGGGTGAATAACACTTATTCTAATACATCTAATGGACTAAAGCCTAACTTCATGCCTCTAAGCCTTCAATCATATTGAAATGATCTAGTTAAGTCAGACTCAATGGTTGGCAGTTGGATATTACCATTATCCCATTGTGTCTTACTAATATAGATAAAGGCATCCTGCTTTGGCAGACCTATACTTGATCGATACTAGTCTTGATGAGTGCCATGCATCGGAAGGCATTACATAATGACTTAATATTTGATTTAAGGGAATTTCCATTATTATTAGATCTCACCATTTATTAAATTATTTATCATACCATAAACATCATCCATGCATCTCATACATATAAATCATATAATAAAAGTGACATGATTATGGCCCCCTACGAGAGTAACATTAACTAAGCCAGCTTCACCAAGCGTCTCCTACCAACGTCCTCATTTGATGCCGTCTTCTTGCATCCATATCAAGATTACATTATACAGAAACTTCTTTTACATTTGAGGGGAGTTAGGTGAGAAGAGAATGAACAATCAAAATGTGAAGAGAAATGCACAACACACAGGTTGTATTTAAAATATCCAAAAAAGCATAAAAGGAGGACTAAGGCCATAACCATGCACCATGCATCACAAAGAACATACAAACTCAAGACAATAATACATTATTATTTTGTGAGTCATAAAAATGGATTTGAGTTACACGCCTCAGAAAAGACGCTCTACGCAGAGGTAGCACGGGGGTCTCGACCCAAAAATTTGAACTGTAAATAAGAGCTAAATCTCTTGCGCCTCCTATGACGGCTGGAGTATCAACACTTGAACCTTAAACCCGAAAACACATGAACGCTTCATGCACCGTGGGGAACCCTTGTGCCGCTGTTCAATATTTGAACCTCCTACGCTTCCTAAATCCTTGCACCGTGCATTAAGAATAAGGATTCGATAACGTTGTACGTATCACATACATACCAGAAAGCTTCGCAAAAACATTTATCTTAATACAAAATGGTTTTCACAGAACATATGAACATCTTCATGTATTTTTGAAAACAACATCACAGTTTTGCATACAACACATAAAACAGAATATGTTTTTGCAAAGTGTTTCATTCGTTTTCTGAAATAACATATTAAAGATCATATATTTTACCCAAACCAGAACAACAATCATGTTATCTCATGCAAAATAAAAATAGAAAAATTGAATCATGGTTTTGCAAATCTCTTTGATACCACTGTTGGGAATCGTAGATACATCATGCAGTGGAAAACAGAATTCCCACCAAGGATCTATGCGAAAAAGTCATAATTCGAGTTTTTAAAATTGTTTACCTCTTGAAGCGTGAACAAAAGGAAGTGACATGAATCACCAACACCATAACAATGATGGTGTCTTTGCGATATCAACACGATAAGACTCACGAACATCCAATGTCCACAAATAGGAGTCCAACGTCTCTCACATAGTGCTAGCTACGAAGAGAATAGAAGAACTTGTCACTCTCTCACTCACTATTTTTGTCAAGTGCAGCTAGGGCTTTTTAATTCGTGCCTTAACAGCCTCCTTAACAGTACTATTTATAATAATGACTACCTTAAGTGAGTATAACCAATAATAGGATAAGCTGTGTAACTCTATACTCATATGTTATGAGTTTGGCCCACATTTAAATCTGAGTCTAACTTGGATATATATTGCTCCAATTTAGTCTACTCTATGTGTGTAACCCTGCATGTTCTCATAAAGTTAGCAGTAATATTAAAATCCCATTTTAATATTACAAGTAGTGAGTAGTATCTAGCAACACATTGCTACTATCCAAATAATGAGAATGTTAGTGATTTGACATAACTTTTCCATTGCTAATGTTTCTTTGTCATTTAGTCCTTTTGTCAAGATATCTAGATTGAACACAAGGCATGGAATGCGTCACCCTTGTATAGTCTAATCCTTCATTTCCTGATACTTGAGTAGACTTTGCAACAACAAATGAAATCAACATCTCATTTTGATTCATTTGAGTATGGTCATGCATTTTATAGTCTCACTCAATCAGGGGCCCCGAAGATATTGCTCTTGTTATGTAGGAGTGATAAATCTCATTTAAGTCACTCATGTAACATCCCAAAAATTAATAATTTTAGGACAAATGATCATTTTACAATATTTGGGATTTTCTGGAATTTTTCTAGAATTTTTTTGAAAAAGTGTAATATTTTAATATTATTTCTCATTTTGTGTGCACACTGGGCAGAGTTGGCAAAACGACCGTAACGCTCCCAAAGTTGGAAAATTTTATTACGAATAGTTATTTTCTAATATTTGTGATTTATGTGAATTCTTTTAGAATTTAAACGACATTTAATATTTTAATATATTCCTCATTTTTGCGTTCAGTATTGAGCAGAGTCGGGAAAATGACTATAATGCTTCAAAAATTGGAAAATGATAAGACGGATAGTCGTTTTATAATATTTTTAATTTTTGAGAATTTTTTGGGATTTTTTCAGAAATGTCGAATATTTTAATATATTTTTCATTTTACGTGCGCACTGAACGGAGCCGGAGAAACAAGATGTTTTCTCCGAGAACTTTGAACTATGGACTTGTTAACGGGGGATCTTACTAAATCCGAGACTGGACACAGTTTACGAGATTTCATATTTTTCAAGAAATTTAGCAGTCAGAATAATAAAATGCTGTGTAAATTTCATCTGTCAAATAAATTAATACTGACTTCTGTCGACTGTAACTATTATCCATTGGATAATAGCATACACTAGAAATCCTATCACCCTATCCTAATGCAATCCACTTTATGTCAAATCAAATCTACTTTAATTCAAATTTGTGTGCTTTTTCAAAGCTTCTTTGAAAAGCTTTGACCACCAAATGACCCAATTACCCTTGGCTTGCATGAGAAGCCAAAATTTCCCCCTCACTCTCTCCTCTATTCAGCAGCCCACGTTAGCCAAGGAGGGCATAATGGTGACTTGCCCACTAAAACTAAATCTATCAAACCCTAATTTCACTTTACCTATCACTTTCTCTCTCTTCACTTTATCTTCTTCATCTTTTCTCCTCCTTCTCTCTACCTCCACCATGAGCACGAAAATGGCAGCACCTCCTCCTCCATTTTTACTTATATTTTCTCCTCTCTAAGCCCATTTCCACACTTGCACTCACTTCCTCTACCTTCTTTGTGTAGAAAGTTTCTCCATTTTCCATTTCTACCTCCATTTCCTCTCTACGTCTTCTCCTCTTCCTCCTCTTAGATCCGAAATTTCCAGCCACCATTAGAGAGTCTTCTCTTCACTTTTCTCTTCATAAACACCATTTCTAGGCTTCTCTCAACCTCCTCTACACCTTCTCTTTAGAAAATCTCTTCAAAAATCCATCCTTTCTACCCCTCCTTCTTCAAGTCCGAAAATCACTTCTCCATGGATGGCCAAGCTTTTGATTTTTCTCTTCACTAAACACATTTATACACTCATCTTCATCTTCTCTACAAGTCTCATTTGGAAGGTTTGCTCAAAATCCAACCTTGTCTCCATTGTCTTCCAAGGTAAAGATTCTTGATTTCTCTCCATTTTCTTCTCATTTTCGTTTTCCTTGGTTGCTATGTGACCAAGGGCTTCTTTTTTTTAGCATTGATGAGTGATTTGAGTGATTTTGAACACTCTAGGGTTCTTAGGAGAGTAGAATCCGAAAATCACCAAATAAGGAATCTCAAGGAGTTCAAGCTTAAGGCTTTAGGTAAAGTTCTTCCAATTCACCTATCAATTTCGTTTTCCTTGGTTACCTATGTGACCAAGGATCATTCTTTTCAAGCTTTAGTTTGTAAATATGAGAATTTGACCACTTTATGGTTCTCTTGAAGGTGGAATCCGAAATTTACAAATCAAGGAACCAAGGAGTTGTTTTCTTGCATTGTCTCCTCTAGGTAAGAGGGAGACTACTCACTTCAACCACTTATGGTGGTGAGGAGACTTTGTATATGTGTTGATGGAGAAATCCATCCTTGTATGTTCTTTGTATGCTTGCTTGAATTATAAATTTTGCATGATTAGTATTCTTGAATTTGATTGATACTTGATTATGCTCTTGAATATGTTTGATATATTAATTGTGCTTGATCATCTTGGGGTTACTAAATGGAAAATTTGGAGTTTCCTACCTCAACATGGTGCCACGGTTTTGTCTAGAAGTTAGGGGTGAAAATTGGTTTTGTATACAAGTGAAATAAGACTTATGTAATCAAAGGTTGAATGATAGTATTAACACAAATTATTAGAGGACCTTGAGAGTTTAATACCCAAGAGGGGTGCCACGGTTTTGGTCTTGGTAAAGAGACAAATGAGTTAATTTTGATGAACTAAATTTAAGTGAATTAGTGTTAAGAAAACTAATGCGTAAAAGTGGAAAGAAAAATTGGATAAAGGACATCATGAAGCCACGGTTTTGGCATTGAATCTTGGGCACTTGGATTGATTTTAATGAACTAAAAACTTAAGTGAATTAATAACAAGAAGTTAATACCTAAAAGAGAAGGAAAGATTGGACATTGAAGACTCATTGATGGCCACAGTTTTAGCTTGAGCAATAAGGCAAAAGGAATGACCTTGATACATTAAACTTAAGAAAATTGATATTAAGGAATTAATACACAAATGAGGAATAAAAAGTGGAACTTAGAAGACCGATGAAGCCATGGTTTTGGAATGGATCTTAGGCAATTAAATAAATCTTGTGAGAAGTGGAAATTGAGTAATTAAGTATCAAGTAACTAACACATGATATGTGAAAGAATGAAATTTTGAGGATTTAGGAAGGTCACGGTTTTTGAGCCTAAAATTGGGGTTCTTGGTGAATTAATTTAACAAATGAAAGATTAAGTAAATCAAGGGTATGGCATGTAATGTGATGACTTTAAAATATTTGGGAATTGAATCCCTTGAGAGGCCACGGCCTCTAAGGCCTTTTGAGGCTTGATTATACAACTTTAGTAACTTAGAAGTTTAGGTAATCAAGTGATTAAAAATCTATGTAAGGGGATAGGTAATTAATGAATTTGAAGGACTCAATATGATTAGAGGTTTCATAAATTTTAAAGGAACCAAGAGTGAAACTTTCATAAGACTTAGGATAGGTTCAAGAGAGCAAGAACAAGAGAGTGTGAGTCTTGAGAGCTTATGAGAATGAATTATATTAGGAAGATTAGACTAACTATAAAAATTTAATTAGAAATGAACCTTGTAGGAAAGACAAAATTTAAGTCAGGATTCATAACGGACCTAAGAATGTACCATGTGATTTGATCTCAATATTATGATGCTATGGGTCCGTGTGAGTGACCATTTGTATATTGATGCTCTATTGGCCAATTGCGGCATATTATGGAATTGTATGAAATTGTGAGTCATACATATTAATGAATGAGATTGTGGTTATCCTTGAAATATGCTATTGGCTTGATGTGGATCCGTGGATGGGATCAAACCTTGTTGTTAAATGATATGACATGCATTTAAAGCATGATTGACCTAGTTGTCATGAGGAGCATGATTGAGTCATGCATTGCACAAAAAGAAAAAGAACGTCCATGGGACATTGTTAAGGCCGAGTTGCCTAGGAGTTGAACACACCTTAGTGCGGGTGCGAATAGACAAGTGTAGGTCTTCTGTTGACCTTGGGGGCATCAGGGTGTGAGTTGCTCGCAATGGACAGTTGGTAGCTCTTCTGTACCATGAGTTAGACCGATGCAACACACCGATGATCCGGACCGAGACACTGTCCTATATCATGATCTAGCGTAGAATGTCTGTATAATGCCATGATGTGCACGTGGATAAATTGATGGATTATAGCACTTTGCCATGCGGCAAATGAGTTGAGTACATGTCTCCTGATCTTTCTCTCCGACTGTTTATGTCTAGCTCCATGGAGTAGGAATTGTGGTGTCATAATGCATTGTGCATCGTTTATTGTCGGTCTCATAAGCTGTTGAGCATGAACACCTGTGAATATGAAGATAACTGTTGTACTTCTGTAAATGATTATCTTATTGTTGTGTTGATTCCTGGAGATACTATTGTGATCTGCCTGCTATTGCTTACTGTTGTTCTACCTTTACTATAAATATCACTATTATTATTGACTCTGATTATTGCTTAGAATTGAATTACTTTTATTATAAATTTCGTTGTTGCTGTTGATGAATATATGAACTGTATTGCTTGGTGGGCGCTTTGCGCCATGCTGTTTTCTTACTGCTAATAGTGGTAATGAAAGAAGGGTGTCTCACCTCTTTCCTATATTTGTGCATTTCTATTTTATATTTATATTTGATAAAAGATCGTGAGTAAGATAAAGAGGGACCACACCTTGGTTGATTGGCTTGAGCGTCTGGATAAGATTTCTTTGATTACATAAGAGTGCAGCCGCGTGGAGGCATTGATGCCCTGTCGTGTCAAGCCCCGGGACGCCGTGCGTCATGTACATTGGGGTTGCGGCTTTGTCTGGTAGTACCCATCCTCGGGTTACTACTTTTCCCCCTTTAGTATTTTATCTCATTTTGTATTTTATTGGACTCTGTAATTGTTATATTCTATATCATTAGTGATTTGTGTAAACTGACTATAAAATATGTATATGAGGAATATGATTTTATTTCAGTGGTTGTATTATGGGTTGAATATATTTATATTTCATTCGAGGCTTATATTTTCTACTTATGCAAATGAAAAAATATATATATATATAGACTCTTGAGAATTTAAATTACTGTTATCATGATCGTGACACACTTGGATTTAGTAACTATGGTGTAATGACGATTATGCTCCGGTTGCTACATCAAGGGGTGTTACAACTCACACCCCTCTGCATGATTCGCGGTATATCCAATAACTAACTTTATAATCACCTTGTTACAGATGATGTTTGATGGCATTAAAACACACAACTCCTTATGTAGGAATCGTAGTGATTTTAGGTCAAAGGACCACAGACCCCATTGTTGTTATGAGAATCGCTTATGAAACTCATGTAACGATCCATATAGCATTCTTATGGCAGGTCAGTCTGTGAAAATAAGTTTGCCCCAAATGGTTTAATATGTTAAGTTTTGATGATGACAAATACAAGAGAAATAGAATGATGCTTATAATTAAGAGACGTGCTTAATGTGATATATTGTATCATGCATGATATGTACCTTATCTAGTTATATTTCACTTAATAATCATGCAATAAGATATATGTGACATTCATCATATAATATATCTAATAATGCTTTATATGAGTTATAAATGAATTAATATTGGATTTGACCTTGCTTAAATGAAAATGTGCAATGTGTTCTGTTGCATCCTACATAGAGCATATCTATTAATAATTGTTAAATGTCTTATTTAGATATGTCTATGAAAGTTTTATATGCATATTAAACTAACTAGAGTTATACATTTATGAATCATGCATATGAAGACATTGAATTATGATTTTGGACTAACTATGCTTATTTAAGTGAGCAATACTTTGTAGGATAGTCCAAGTACCAAGAGTGAGCTTGCAACAAGAAAGCAAAAGATATCTATTAAGCTCAACATAAGGAGAATGTGATTAAACATATATCTTTGAAGATTTGTTTTGATAACACACATAATGGGAAGACCAAGTCCAAGATCTTTTAAGGATAGCTTTAGGACTTAGAGTCTCTCTGTTCGAGGATTTTTTTGGATATCTCATAGTGCATCAAGATAAAACAAAAATGCTTCCTTAAACTTATACCAAAACTATTTTGATCTTGAAAATAACTTAAAAATATTTTGGTATTTTTGATAAACTTTCTAGGATGTTTTTCAAACATTTATAATTGTTTTTAAACAGAGGTATTCGAATAACCTTGAAATTATTTGAATAACATCATTCTAAAATAGCTTTTTAAATGTGTTTAAAATAGAGGTATTCGAATACCCTCTTTTGGTATTCGAATAACATCCTTCTAAACAGCCTTTTAAATGTGTTTGAAATAGAGGTATTCAAATACACTCTTGTGGTATTCGAATAACCTGCTTCTGAACTGTTTCTTTTATGAAATAAAAATAGTGGTATTCGAATACTCCATGTTGGTATTCGAATAACCCATATCAGTATATTTTTCACGAAGCTTTTATAAACAGTGTTATTCGAATAACACTTCATCTATTCGAATAACCATGGATGTCTACGAATACTGATATGGAAATAAACGGCTATATTCTTTCGTATTTATGAGTTTTAATTACTCCTAATGGCCATTTTTCTATCTGACTCTATAAATAGAGATCATGGGTCTCATCTACAAGTAGCTCAGTTATCTGTTTAATTTACGCTTGCTTTGAAAAATGTGATTTATAATTTACGCCTATTTTCTGTGCTCTTTTTGCTGAAACTTTGAGATATCCTTTGAGAGCCTCTTAGCACTTCAATTTGTATTATTTGCTCTGAGTGAAAGTTTCTCTTCATCTATATTTCTATTCTTCTATATTGAGGGTGAGGTATCATTCAAGGTTTGTATAAGGGAGAGGTATCCCTTCAAAGTTTGTATAAGGGTGAGGTATCCCTGCAGGCTGAGGCTTTAGCACAAGGGTAGAGTTTCCCTGTGTGTGAAAAATGCTCTTTTATGTAACGGTTGCAAGCACCTATTGAAGCTTGTATACATAGTGAAAAATCTCGGATTGTTTTCGAGGACTGGACGTAGACCACAAGCGGGTTAGTGGTCAAACCAGGATAAATATCGTGCCTATTTCTTTCTTCTTAATCTCTTTATTTTATGTAATTTTATATTATTGCACATTTATTTATTTACTGTTCTTAAAGCTTTTATTCTTCATCTCGCAATTCCTTTTCTTTTATTTAATAGCTTAAATATTTGTATTTATTTTAAGAGCATTTGTGAAAAGTTTTTTATACCCAATTCACCCCCCTCTTGGGTAATGGTTGCCATGACTAACACAGTCCAGTACATCATTACTCTAATATGTACCCATGTGAAGACTTGATATCTCATATCCATGACCCGTGAGATGTGGTCATCAGTCTACGCACATATTAGTCTCGATGCATTATTGTTGTCCTAATTAACAATAATACTAGACTAGGAATATTTAAGAATAATGTTCTAACTTTATCCAATAGGATCTCACGATAAAGTCAACCACTTGATGTCTTATGGCATCAAACTTACTATTATAAGGACTTTATTATATTTATTAAAAAGAACACAATAAATGAAATGACTCATATATTAAAATTAGCATAATAATATATGTAAATACAGACAAAAAGTATCAGCCTCTAGGGCATACACCGACACTTCTTGGGAAGCAACCCAAGTTTTCTACTTCTTTTTTTATGTTTGGGATGTCTTTGTTTAAGTTTTTATTTTTCATGTTTATGTGGCCTCATGTGTTATGTGATTTGTGTGAGAAATTCAGGTTTAGATTACATTTTTATTGTTTTTCATGGTTTAACAGTGTTTTAGGAATGTCACTGTAGGTGAGGGGCACAACATGGTGACATAGTAGCTGGAAGGGAAGCAATTGTTGCATACTTATGCAATAAAGAAAAGCATGCCTAGGCATGGTTTTCTAAGAAAAGTCAAAGCTCCGAGTCTTATGATCAATTACAAGATGCTTTTGAA
Organism: Ormosia semicastrata; assembly: GCA_029884595.1. Taxonomy (NCBI): domain Eukaryota; kingdom Viridiplantae; phylum Streptophyta; class Magnoliopsida; order Fabales; family Fabaceae; genus Ormosia; species Ormosia semicastrata. Next base: position 40,119,966 of record JAQQTO010000053.1, read on the forward strand.
GATTTATTGCAACTAAACTAGTTTTATCAAGATATACATCTCTCAAGAAAAAGTTTTTAAAACTTTCAATTGATTTTGATCTTTTGAAGCTTAAGAATGACAAGCTAATACATGAGAATGATGAATTGAAAGAAGAAAATGGTCATCTTAAAACTTGTATATAAATAAGAAATGATAGTACTTCTAATTATTCTTCTCATGTATCAACTTCTAAGGTAAATGCTTTAAAGAAGAAAGTCGAGGAACTTTTTGTTAATCTTGCAAAGTTTGTAAATGGCAAGAAAAGTCTTGATATGTTACTTGGGAGTCATAAATTTTCATTTGGTAAGGCAGGTTTGGGATACAACATATTCAAATCTCAGAAGCTATATAAAAAAATGAATGTTAAAGCTTCTGATCGAAAAGCATGTTCTTTTTGTGACAAATCTGGTTATGCTTCTGATATTTTCTTTATGAAATATAAACGTAAAAGAAATGTTATAAAAAGGGAAAAAGCTAACCCCAAATGACCCAAGATGATGTGGGTACCTAAACAAAAAATATTTATTTCTGCAAGCGTGCCTGAGAACAATTCAAAAAAAATAGAAATAATATTTAGACAGTGGCTGTTTAAGGCACATGACATGAAATTGGTTCAAGTTCCTGGCGCTTAAGGAGAAAGACAGAGGATAGGTTACCTTCGTTAACAAGTCAAAATCTAAGATCATTGGAATAAGCAATGTTGGTAAGGAATCCTCTCCTATCATCAATGATGTTCTTCTGGTCAGAGGGTTGAAACATAACCTTCTATTGTCAATTCTGTGATGAAGGCTACAAAGTTATTGTCAATGCATAATGAAGGATCCAAATCGATAAAATTCTTCTTGATGCAAAGGCTATACATGTATATAAGTTCAAATGATTTGAACATCTTTCAAAGTCTTGGGTCAAGAAATATCAATGGAAAGACCATTTTCGTGCTTGTGAAAGATAATTTGCTTAAGGGCTTGCCTAAGATCAAATTTGACAAAGACATGAATTTTGAAGCATGTCAAAAGGGAAAATAGACTAAGGCTTCTTTTCAAGCCATAAATGTTGTCTCTAAAGGTGGCAACAGCTTGAGATGGGGGGTTGAATCATATTTCCAACTTTCTTAACCTTTCTGCTGACATAGAAACTTCTCAAGTGTTTCTCACTTAGATAATGAAAACATTAGCTTAGAAGTGTTGGTAGATAAGAAGTGCTAGTAAGAGTTGATTCTGAGGATTCTGTTATACCTTAAGAGCATTTTCTTATTTCTTTAACCTTTTAGATATTTGTTCAGAAAATAGATTATAAGAACATAAACAATATATTAGAATAAGATAAGAGTTAAATTCAGAAGACAACACACAAACAGTTTATACTAGTTTAGCCAAATTCATATGCCTATGTTTAGGGTTTTGGTTATAATGAGATGATGAAGGTTTTGGTTTTTCTCACAACACTCAGAGTGGATTTTCTTATCTAAGTACAGAGAAAGAAAGTAAGAAATCTCTATATCACTCAAAGAGTGGATCTTAGCAAATAAAAAGCAGAGAACATAGTTTCTCATTAAGACAACAATTCAGAAGTTGGTTTCAGATAAGTGATTGCATTCAGAAGTGAGAATTGGAGTTCAGAAGATTGATCAAAAGATAGGCAATATAATAGTGTGCATCAATCCATTATGGTTTAAGTTTTCAACTATTTATAGCTTTCCAAAAGGTAGCCTTGTCCTTTCTAACGGTAACAAAGTGAAAGGATAGTTACCATTTTCTAAACCTTTTAGACTTTGTTGCTTCTGATTTTTGTCAAAACATTGCTCTAAATTTTAAAACTTCTCACTGAACTTCTCTTCTGAGCTTGGCTTATGAAAAAGTGATTCTTTTTAAAAAGACTTCTTACTTCTGAGTTGATTTAACTTGGAACCAACACTTCAGCAATTTGTGCTTAAAGATAATTTTTGTGGAGTAAGGACCTTTTGTTATAAAGACTTAGGCGAATTCCTTTTTAAGCATATAACTCAGAAACAACAAAAGTACTTAGAGTCTTCTATCAAATAGAACTTGGCACGAAGTGTTTCACGAAGACATTGTAAGTCCCAAATGAATATGTTTCTATACTATGATATTCATCAAAGAAACATCAGTATCATTTAAATATCTAAGTGAGTTTATTATTCATCAAAACTTAGGAAGTTCTTAAAGAACTTTAGCAAGTTCTTATAACTTCTGAAAGGCTTTGTAGCTTATATTTTTTTTTAGTCAAAAGAGGATATGCAAAGGTATCACTATAGGGAAAGGCATCCCAACAAGCTGGCACCCCATACCCAACCAATCATTTGCAGCATATCAAAAAATATAAAAAAAAACGAGAATACAAAAACATGGGGGGGCATAAACTAAACCCATGTAAAAAGACCAATTATTTGAACCTATAATGAGGGAGACCAAATCTATTACGGATAAAGTCCTCACTAATAAAAATAGGAATTGAGTCCCACCAAAAGAAATCCTGAATGGACAGACCTTGCGAGGCTCATTTATCTGCATAAGAATTGCCTTCTCTAAAAATATGAGAAACTACAAAATTCATTTGCCTAGTTAAAAGTAAACAATTATTCCATCGGTTTCTAAGCTTCCAAGGAACCCCTTTTGCATATTTGCAGGCAGCAACAACTAGTTGGGAATCACATTCTAACCACAAGTTGTGCCATCTTTTTTTAAAAGCCAATTCAATGGCAAACATTGCTCCAATGAACTCGGCATGAAGGGAATAAGAAATACCAAGATTAGGTGCAAAACAACTGAGAAATGCAGCCCTGGAATCTCTAAAGAGACCCCCATAGGCCGACCACCCAGTAGCTCCTCTAGCTGCCCCATCCGTATTACATTTGACCCAATGACACAAAGGAGGAAACTAGTTTACTTGTATAATGAGTGGAGCTTTGTAGGGATGCCTAGTAATAGAAAAAGCCTTCAAGATGGTGAACTCAAAAATAAAAGAACGCATGGATCCCTTAGAGAGATTCCCTATTAATGATGTTGCAGTAAGGACCAAATTAATAGCCTGAAAGCAGGAAATAATTTTGTTATCAAATCTAAGCTTATTTCTATAATGCCAAATGACCTAGATTACATTAATGATAGCTGCCAGAATGGTGTCATGCAATTGAGAGCTCCAACTTTTGTTGCACACTGAAAGAATTGACTGGAATGAGGTAAGATCAAAAGAACATTGAATGATATTGCTTAGCCAATTCCATATGTCCTTAGCAAACTTACATTGCAGGAAAAGATGCTTAGAAGACTCATAATCCATTTTGCAGAGGCTGCACATTGAAACCGTAACACAACCTCTAGACCATAAATTCTCATCCATTGGCATTTTATTATGAAGCAGTCTCCAGCATAAAAAAGATCTAGAAGGAGGGATGGATTGGTTCCAAAGAACGTTGCACCAAGGATCAACCTGCCCTTTAGGATTTAAAAATATAAAAGCTTCTTTAAAGGTTAGCAAACCTGTATCAGAGTGAATCCAAACAAGCTAATCTGGAGCAAAAGATTTTGGTATTATGATCTTCTCAATGTTAGCAACAATAGTAGGATACTTTGAAGCCACTGAAGAAGGGATGGACCACGAGTGATTTTCAATAAAGTCATTTACTCGAGAGTGAAGAGATTGGTGAACATTGGCAGGAATATTTAGCAAATTTACAATAGTGCTTGGAAGCCACTTATCTGTCCAAAAATTAATATCAGAGCCATTACCTAATAGCCAGACAGTGTTGTCAGCAATTATGGGCAATCATCTTTTTAAAGTAGGCCAAATTGAAGATTTTACATAGGATGATCTTTGTCTTTTATTCTTTAAGAATCTAGCTCTGAGGAAGTACGCCAATTGGCATTTAGAAGTGAGGAAATCCCAGCAAAGTTTCAATGTTGCAGCTTTAATAAAAGCACGAACAGGTCTAACTCCCAAACCACCTTCTAGAAAAGAAGAGCAAACTTTATTCCAAGCAACAGTCACAATTTTCCTAGACATAATATCCCCAAACCAAATGAAATTACGAATCCATTTATCAATATTTTTCAGCAGAGAAATAGGCCAGGAGTAAACATGAAAACTGTAAATAAGAGAACCATGTATAATGGATTTGACAAGCTGAGTTCTTCCCGTAATGGATAATAAAGACCCTTTCCAAGCTGCCAGCTTCACTTTTATCCTATTTGCTATAAATTCTGTTATATCTCCAATGGTCAGTGTAGAAGATAATCTCATGCTTACTAATCTTCCTACCTGTGAAGAAGTTAGAAATGCTGTTTTTTCTATGAATGCCTATGGTGTTCTTGGTCCTGATAGGTTTGGGGTTTTTTTTCTTTCAACACTACTGGGACCTTATTGGTGATGATGTTTTTAATGCTGTTATCCAGTTTTTTATACAGGGTTGGATCCTGCCTGGCTTGAATTCCAATTTGGTAGTGCTTATTCCAAAAGTCAGTGGTGCTGATAAAATTAAGCAATTTAGGCCTATTGCACTGGCTAATTATCAGTTTAAGATTATTACTAAGGTGCTAGCTGATCGTCTAGCTATTGTGGCTCCTAAAATCTTTCTGAAAACCAAAGAGGGTTCCTTAAGGGCAAAAAAATATCAGAATGTGTTTGCATAGCTTCTGAAGCTGTTAACATGCTAGACAACAAGGCTTTTGGAGGTAATTTAGCATTGAAGATTGACATCAAAAAGGCCTTTGATACTTTGGATTAGGACTTCTTAAATTTTGTAATTGGATCAAGGTTATCTTGCATTCAGCTAAGCTTTCCATTTCTATTAATGGTCATTCAGTTGGTTATTTTAGTTACACGAGGGGGGTTAGACAAGGGGACCCTTTGTCTCCTCTTCTCTTTTGTATTGCTGAAGAGGTTCTTAGCAGAGGTATTTCTAAACTGGTGCACAGTGGCCAACTCCAACATATGACAGGTCCTAGGGGTTGCCATACTCCTAGCCATGTTCTTTTTGCTGATGAGATTATGATTTTATGTAGAGGGACTAAACAAAATTTGCAGAACATTATGAATTTATTTAAGGACTATGGAGAGGCCACGGGTCAAGTTATTAGTCCTGATAAGTGTAAGTTTTATGCTGGTTCAGTTTCCTCTAGAAGATTAGCTTTAATATCTTTTGTCCTTGGGTTTTCTGCTGGGAGGCTTCCTTTTACTTACCTTGGTGTGCCTATTTTCAAGGGCAAGCCAAAAGTTTTACTTTTGTAGCTTATAGTCTCAACCACAAGACCACTTGAGCTTTTACATGTTGATTTGTTTGGACCAACTAGAACTACAAGTCTAAGTCGTAAAAAATATGATTTTTTCATTGTGGATGATTTCTCAAGATATACATGGGTGTTATACTTGAGCCACAAGGATGAATCTTGTAAGGCCTTTAAAATCTTTTGTAAGAAGGTGCAAGATGAAAAGGTTTTTGCATTACTACAATCAGAAGTGATCATGGAGGAGAGTTTGGAAATCAATCTTTTAAAGAATTTTGTGATGAAAATGGAATTTCTCATAACTTCTCTTCTCCTAGCACACCACAACAAAATGACGTTGTAGAGGGAAAGAATAGATCCTTACAAGAAATTACAAGGACTTTCCTTTGTGATAGTAGTCTACTAAAATATTTTATGGCAGAAGCAATAAATACCTCTGCTACATTCAAAATTGTGTTTTTATAAGGTCATTTCTCAAGAAAACACTATATGAATTGTGGAAAGGTAGAAAACCCAACATTTCCTATTTTCATACTTTTGGTTTTGAATGCTTTATCTTAAATAAGGATCATTTAACTAAGTTTGACTCTAAAGTTGATAAAGATATATTTCTGGGTTACTCATATGTTTCTGAAGCTTATCATGTTTACAATACAAGAACTTTCAATGTTGAAGAATCTATTCATATTACATTCAATTATGCTCACAAATCTTTTGATCTTAAAGTTTTTTTATTTAAAAGAAGATTTTGAGAATATCACTTTGATAGATAAACATAAGATTGCTTATGATATGCCAATACTAAAGAAGGAACCTCATACCGCTTCTAGTGATCTCTTTGATGGAAACCAAAAGAATCAGACTGAAGAACACATCAAAATACAATCTTAGATGTCAAGAGAGTTCAAAGATCTATCGTCTGATTTAAAAGATCTCATAATTAGAGGGCCTTCTCAAGGTGTGAAGACCAGATCTTCACTCAAATAATGTGAACTTAGTTCTTATCTCTTAAATTGAACCTAAGGAAGTTAATGAAGCTCTACAAGATGAAGGTTGGAAACTTACTATGCAAAAGGATCTAAATCAATTCGAGAAAAACAAGACTTAGGACACTAGTTCTTGAACCATAAGATCACATTATCATTAGAACAAAGTGTGTATTCAAAAACAAGCTTGATGAAATTGAGAATGTCATTAGAAATAAGGTAAGGTTGGTAGCTCAAGGTTAAAATCAACAGTAAGGTATTGATTTCGATAAAACTTTCGCTCTTGTTGCTAGACTTGAAGCTATTAGAATTTTGCGTGCTTATGCTGCTTTCAAAGGTTTTATTTTATATCAAATGAATGTAAAATCTGATTTTATGAATTGTTTTATTTCTAAATGGTTTTGAACATGAAAAGTTTCCTAATCATGTTTTCAAATTCTCTAAAGCTTTATATGGTTTAAAGCAAGTTCCTAGAGCTTAGTATGATAGGCTTAGCTTATTTATTTTGGAAATGGTTTTGTTAGAGGCAAAATTGATACAACCCTTTTTACAAAACATCAAAAGAAAGATCCATTGCTAGTTTAGATTTATGTTGATGACATAGTATTCGGTTCTACTAATAAACTTTTGTGCAAGGAATTTTCCAAGCTAATGCAGGGAGAATATGAAATGAGCATGATTGGTGAACTAAAATTTTTCTTGGGACTGTAAATAAAACAAAAAAAGAATGGAGTCCTCAAATGATTCAAAATGGATTCAGCTAAGAAGACGGGCACTCCCATGCATCCTTCTCAAGTTCTAGATTTTGATGAGAAAGGTAAACCTGTAAGTGAGAAGTTATATAGAGGTACGATTAGTTCTCTTCTCTATCTCACTGCAAGTAGACTTGACATTCAGTTAAGTGTGGGAATATATGCTAGGTTTTAAGCAAATCCTAAAGAATCTAATCTAAAAGTTGTTAAAAGAATATTTAGATATTTGATTGGAACTCCTAATCTTGGTCTTTCATTCAAGAAAGGTACTAGTCTTGATCTTGTAGGTTTTTGTGATGCTAATTTTACTAGAGATCAGGTTGAGAGGAAGAGCACAAGTGGCTACTATAGCTTTCTTGGAAAAGCACTTATCACTTGGTCAAGTAGAAAGTAATATTTAATTGCTCTCTTAACTACTAAAGTTGAGTATGTGTTGAAAATGGCAAGAGCATAAGAAAGGAGGGTCGAATCGTGCTTTTAAATTTTGAAGGAATCTTGAAAAACTTTTACAACTTCATAAGTTTTGCAACTTGGATGTATTAGAGTATAGATCAGAAGTTTATGAAAATAGAAGAGTTGCTTGAGAGGAATGAACTTGATTCAATTTTAACTTAGAACTTAGTCCTTGTTGAAGTGAATAACCAGTTTCAATATAAACTTAAGTGATAAAATTAACAACTAAGTGATCAGAAAGATAAGAGTCTAGAGTAAAGAAGATTCACACTCAGAAGTTTATACTAGTTCAGCCAAACCACTTGCCTACGTCCAGTCCCCAGTCAGAAACCAAGATTTTATATTGCCACAAGTATTCTTTGATCAACCCTAGCTTCTCCAAGCTAGATTATAAATAGTATTTGTTCCACCTTAGCCTCTTCAAGCTAGATACTCACAAAGATCACTAACAGATCAGGATATAAAGAGAAGGTTGGGTTTGTGTATCTCTCAACAGTCAAAGAGTGAATTTAAGCAAATGATTATATAGATAAGAATGAGATTCTAACTCTCTAACACTCAAGGAGTGGATATATGCAAATATAAAATTGAGGGAATGAGTTTCTCTTTCTAGAAGATTAAACAAAAATAGGTTTTAGTAGAGAAACTTAATCAGAAGCTTATTTTGGTTGTTTAGAAGTTTGATGAGAAGTTTTGCAAAATAACAATTAGTTTCATTATTTCTAACTTTTAGGCTTCTTCAATTTATAGACATTCAAAAACTAGTCGTTTGAAGTCCTAATGGTTATTGTTCAAAGTACAATTATCATTTTCTGGTCCTATAGTAACTAGTCAGTTTTTCTTTAAATGCATATGTCTTTTTCCAACGAAAAATAGAAGTTTTGAACTTCTAATTTGCAAACTTGGATTTTGCTATTTTTATACAAGATTCATCTTCTGAACTTGGATGCTTTTGAAAAGATTCATTCTTCTAATGCTTGATGTTTCTGATAGGTTTATCTTCTGATGATGTTCCTCTCTGATTGCAGTCTTTTAATTGACTTTGCTTCTTAAGACTTGTCTTCTGATGATCTTGGTTTCTAAAGCTTGTCTTTTGATGAACTTAATTTCTAAAGCTTGTCTTCTAATGAACATGGACTTCATAAACTATTTTCTGAGGAACTTTTCTTCTAGAACCTTTACTTTTGAAGAGTTTTTCATAACTTCCTCATGAAAATAGTTCTTTACTTAGTCTTTTTCTCAAAACCTTTGAAGATAACTTTTGACTTTAACAAGACTCTCATCAAACGGTTATTGGATAACTTAATTTATGAAAAATGAGTCTAAGAGTCTTCTCAATCTATTATTTTAAGCAATTAAGATAGAAGGTTACAAGAAAAAATATTTTAAGATTAAGTTTGTTGATCATCAAAACTCATAAGTTACTAAAGAACTTCAGTAATTGAATGCTTCTGAAAGGCTTTAGAGCTTACATGTGTCCACCTCAAATTGTTGTTCACAACTTATGTGGATCAAATATAAACTTGAGGACTACTCTCTTTGGTATTCCAAAATCCCTGTCTTCTTGATAATATTAATGTTGTTAATCTAGCTAAGAACCCTATTCAGTATTCTAGATCCAAGCATATAGATATTAAACATCATTTTATTAGGGATCATGTTCAAAAGGATAATATTGAACTTAAGTTTATTAAAACTGATGAACAATGGATTGATATTTTCACCAAACCTCTATCAGAAGATATATTTTGTACAATAAGAAATCATGTTAACATGATCTACATCTGATGCATGAGAACACTACATATTGCATAAGAAATTGATTGAGAGAGTCAAGTTTAGAAAGTCAGTCACTAATCAGAAGTGTGATCTCTCAGAAGCTCAATTAGAAATGTGATAAAAAAATATATCTCAGAAGCTATATCAAATGTTTTGGTCAAAATTTGTATAAGAAGAAGAAGTGGAAATATGTTGAGAAACTTAAGGAAGTTTTACTAATGTTGACTCAACATAGTCTAATGGTAATATATCCATTAAGAGTCGTAAATGTTGAATGACTCTCTAATGTCATCTTTTTTTTTTTCTCTTTCTCTCAATAATGGCTATTTTTTTACGCACTATCTAAACCACTAAATAGTGAACCTTGAATCATTATTGCATCTGCTTCTCAACCCAAATTTTGAATCCCAAATCATCCTAAAACCATTCTCTCTTAAACGCAAAAACCCAAATATCTTCCAAAACCTCTCATCTCTTCATACTAAATCATGAAGAAGTTAGGATACTTAATAAATGTTCTTCCTGAGAAAAGAAGAAGTTCAAGGAAAGGGTTGTCTCCATCCCAAAAGAAGGAAGAAGCTAGAAAAGAAGAAGACATAGAAATCATGGAAATCCTTTGTTCTTCTATTCCTTTATTCTCAGATGAAGCTGTAAAGGTAAAGTATAATTTGAGATTCAAGGCCAGACTAGTTCTTCAAGGTTGCTTTGTGAATGTTGAGAAAATAGTTGAATCAGGCCTAGATGTGTGTGAGCTGATAAAATTTCCAACACTGGAGGAAGTTTCTGAAGTTAAATGATGTGATCTACCCCAAACTTATACATGCCTTCTATGCAGCAACTAAAATCTCTTTCGATCCTCTAGTTAAGATCACGAAGGTGAAGGCAAAAGGGAAGAAGCTGTTTGCTAATGAAGATTGGTGGTAAGATTACAAAATCACCTTTAACTCGATTTTGAACTCTGTTCTCACCAATACTGCTAAGAAAGGAATAGTGGCTAAGAAGCTAGATCCTGAAGCCAAATTCCTAAATACTTTGACTCAACACATCATCCTTCCATTAGTAGTAAGCTTTGATGTTGTTTTTGATGTGGACCTCATAGTCCTTTACCATTTGAAGAACAAACAACTTCTGAACCTCCACTACCTCATTATGCATTTTTTCATATCTGCCTTGAATGCCCCCAAGAAGACTATTGGTCTACCCTATGGAATGCTTCTAAAGAAGATATTCTAGTTCTATGATGTAATCCTTGAGGATGAAGCCAATCTTGAAGCTAGTCTGGAGTTCTCTGATAAGAACTTATCTGCAATAGGCATCATTACAAAGCCCCAAACAAAAAAAAAAATAGGAGTTGTGGAAGTTCCTGCATCTGCTAATTAACAACTAGAAAAGACATCAAATAAAAAAGAAGATTATGTTGAAGTTATTTCTGAGAAAAAGAAAGTAACAAGGAAAACTCCAAAGTCTATTGAATCATCCAATGCAGAAAAAGAAAAGAAAAGAAAGACAAAGAAAAATAAGAGAAGAAAAAGAAGCTTGAAAAAGAAATAAAGAAAGCAAAAGTGGAAGAATTTGAAGCTATTGAGAAAAGGGGAAAAAAACTTAGAGTACATTCAAGAAAATGATCTGATGCAAATATTTGACAGAGAAAATTAAAAGAAAAAAGAGGCTAAGAAAAAAGAAAATAAAGGTAAAAAGGAAGAAAAAAAGGAACAAGAAAGAGAAGTTCAAGAGGAGAAGAAAAGAAAAGAAAAGGAACAAAAGTTGGCTAAAGAAGAAGGAGAAAAGAAGAGTAAAGAAAAAGATCTGAACATCAAAGAGGAAGTTGCCAAAATTGATTGGCAACTGAGATGAGAAGAAAAGAAAAAGAGAAGGGAGCTAGAGGATCCCAATCTCAAAAGTTTAATTTTTCGATCCTTTCGTTTCTAGAACAAAATAAGATGTTAACAAATGCAATTGTTGATGTGTTTGAGAAACACTATGGGAAGCCCAAAGAGGAAAACCCTTTGCACATTCTAACTGTGACCAAACAGGATGTCAAGACAAAGGATTTGTTGGCTGAAGTCGAAGTCTATGAAAAGGAGTTATTGAAAAGAAAAGATGAAGAAAAGAAGGAGAATGAGAAGAAAGATCAAAAGCTTGTTGTTGCTTTTGAAGTTAAACAAGAAAAATAACAGAAGTCATCTCCTATTTTTAAAACTATAAGACCAACACCGTCTAAACCCAAACCTTCTGTTGAACCTTCTGTGATTGACTATGCGAAATTGAAAATTGCTTTTGATGATAACAAATATAATGATGATGGGAAGACCAAGTCCAAAGGTCTCACAAAGAATAACTTTAGGACTTAGAGTTTTTGTACGGAGCTCTCATTTAATATCTCGTTATTTTGTAAAAAAAGATAAAAATATCCTTTTATTAAAACCCAATTTCTAAATGTTTTAAAAGAAATTAAAAGAGTTTGGGTGTCTTTGAAAATAAATCTAGAAGTCTTTTGAAATGTCCTTTAAACTAGTCTTAATAGGGTTATTTGAATAAAGTTCTCTTTATTCGAATATACCAAGCCCAGCAGACTCTGTTCATAACAGAGTTATTCGAATAACTCAATGGTTATTCGAATAACGTTTTCAAAAATCCTGCTGCGCGCTTTTGATTTCAAATAGGCTATTCGAATAACCTTGTTGTTATTCGAATAGAGGCTTTCTCCAAATAGTTTTTTTCTTGAATAAACTATTTGAATAACTCATTAGTTATTCGAATAGATAAGCTTTCCCAGAATTCTTTCTTAACAGTGTTATTTGAATAACATATATATTATTTGAATAACCCATATCATATTGGTTTTCAGGAAGCTTTTACAAAACGTATTATTTGAATAACACAAAGGTTATTCGAATAAACACTGATCTTGATATGGAAAGAAACGTTCGTATTTGTCTTTATTACGAGTTTTTAATGCACCTAATGACTATTTTATTGAATTGTTCTATACATAGAGACCCTGGGTCATCTCTGAGCAGTGCCTAACATTCTGATTAATTCTTTGCTTGCTCTAACTCTTGAATTATATTTTCTACTCTTTTTCTACGCTCTTTTTACGTTAAGTACTTCAAGTTGTATTATTTACTCTTCATGAGAGTTTCTTTTCTTCTAATCTTCTACTCTATTGTAACGAGGGTGAGGTATCGCTCAAAAGTTTGTATAAGGGTGAGGCATCCCTGCATGATGAGGCTTTAGCACAAAGGTAGAGTGTCATTGTGTGTGAAAAGTGCTCTTTTTTGTAACGGTAGCAAGCACCTATTGAAGCTTGTATTCATAGTGAAAAATCTCAAATAATTTTCAAGGACTGGACGTAGACCACAAGTAGTTTGGTGGTCGAACCAGGATAAATATTGTGCCTACTCTTCTCTACTCTATCTCTTTTATTTACTGTAGTTTAATATTATTGTATATTTATTTATTTACTATTCTTAAGTCTTTTCTCTTCTTCTCTTATTTTCACATCTTTTATTTCATAGCTTCAATATTTGTTTTTATTTTAAAAGCATTTGTAAAAGATTTCTATACTCAATTCACCCTCCTCTTGAGTACTGGAGCCATTTGGTAACAAGTGGTATCAGAGCTAGACTCTTATTTAAAGAACTTAGCAGCTTCAAAAGAACATGACTTCCTCAAATGGCTTTTCAGAGGGATTTTCCATAAATCGACCACCCTTTTTCAATAGGGATGATTGTGCCTATTGGAAGGAAAGAATAAAAATATTCATCGAAGTTATTGATCTTGATGTGTGGGATGCTGTCAAAAATGACGCATTTATACCTACCAAAGAGAGCAATGGTGTAAAAACTGAGACACTAAGAAGTGATTAGTCAGATGAGGATAAGAAAAAAGTACAACACAATTTAAAAGCCAAAAACATTATTACCACTGCTTTGGAGTATGATAAATTTTTCAGAATTTCAAATTATAAAATTGCTAAAGAAATGTGGGATACTTTATAAGTCACCCATGAGGGTACTAGTGAAGTAAAGAGGTCGAGAATAAATTCTTTTACTCGTGAATATGAATTATTCAAAATGAACTAAGGAGAAAGCATTTAGAAAATGCAAAAGAGGTTCACCCACATTGTTAATCACCTTGCATCATTAGGAAAGAATTTTTCTAACAAAAATTTGATTAATAAAGTTTTGAGACGTCTGAGTAGGATTTGGCAACCCAAAGTGACAGCCATATCAGAATCGAGGGATTTGTCAATAATGACATTAGCTACCCTCTTTAGCAAACTTCATGAACACAAGCTGGAGCTGAGCAGGTTACGCCAAAGCAAAGAAAATGATAAGAAGAAAAAGAGCATTGCACTTAAAGCTACCTCCTCCAATATCGATAATGAAGATAAAAATGATGGAGATGAAGCGGACAACCTTGAGCTGAATGAAGAGAATATCAGTCTCCTAGTGAAGAAATTTGGAAGGTTTCTCAAAAAGAAAGGATTACAAAGAAGATCGCCTTTTCCCCAAAAGAAGACTCATCACAAACGAAAAGAATCATCGTAAACTCCAACTTGCTACGAGTGCAAAAAATTGGGCCACATGAAGATGGAGTGCCTAATTTATCAAAATAAAATGGAGAAAGTTAAAAAGAAGCCCTTAAAGGACAGAAAAGGGAAAAGAGCCTACATAGCATGGGATGACAATGATATAGACTCCACTGATAGTTCAGATAATGAAGAAGATCATCTATGTCTTATGGCCAAAGAAGAAGAAGAAGAAAGCGACAATGAGGTAAATTCTAGTTTTGACTTATTACCTTCTTATGATGGATTACAAAATGCTTTTGAGGAATTACATGAAGAATTAGTAAGGCTAACAAAATTAATTTCTTCTTCTAAGAAAATAATTTATTCTCTAGAAAATCAAATTCTTGCTTTAAACAAAGAAATTGAAGAATTAAAAATTGAAAATGAAACATTAGGATTATTTAATGCTTGTACAATTTGCTCTTCACATGTTTCAACTTCTTCATCTTGTTCATAATGTCAAATTCTCGAAAAAGAAATTGAAGACTTAAAGAACACACTTTCTAAATTCACTTTTGGAAGAGATAACTTAAATATCTTGTTAGGAAAACAAAGAACGATTTTTCAAAAGGTTACAACCCCAAAAATCAACATAAAGTTTATAATCTTTGTGCATTCAAGTACTTCTAGTATTCCTTTTATTAAATATTTTTATTGTGGAAAGAAAGGACACAATGCGTTAACATGCAATGCTAGGAAAAATATAAATATAAAGAATGGAACAAAAATAGTTTGGGTACCTAAGGGCACTATTCCTAAAACTAACACTTAAGGACCCAAGAAAATTTAAGTACCAAAAGTTAAAAATTAAACATATGTTGTAGGTGTGCTTGAAGGCCAAGCACATGATCGGAAATGACTCCAAGTTCACATATCTTGTTCCCAAGAATCATGAACGTGTTACATATGGTGATAACAACAAAGGAAAGATTCTGAGAATCGGCAAAGTTAGTAAGAGTCCTAACTCCTCTATAGATAATGTATTGCTTGTTGAAGGACTCAAACATAACTTGCTTAATATTAGCCAATTATGTGATAAAGGAAATAGAGTAATTTTTTATTTAAATTACTATATAATTGAAGATAAAAATGATAAGCATGTTAAGTTCATCATTCATAGAGTTAATAATATTTATATGATTAGCCTAGATGTTATATCTTCAAATGATGCAAAATGCCTTTTAAGTAAGAATGACGATTCATGATTATGGCATAAGAGAATTGCACACATTCACATGGATCACCTAAAAAAGTTAGTCTCTAAAGAGCTAGTAATTAGACTACCTAAGCTCAATTTTATAAAAGATAAATTATGTGATACATGTCAAAAGGGAAAACAAATAAAGGTTTCTTTTAAAGCAAAAAATGTTGTTTCAACTTCTAGACCTTTACAACTTTTGCATATGGATCTTTTTGGACCATTTAGAACTATGAGCTTTAGTGGGAATTACTATGCTTTAGTGATTGTGGATGATTTTTTTAGGTTCACATGGACTTTATTTCTTTCAAATAAAAATGATGCATTTCTAAATTTTAAAAGACTTGCTAAAGCTATCCAAAATGAAAAATGTTTTTCTATTTCTTCTATAAGAAGTGACCATGGTGGTGAATTTGAAAATCATGCTTTTGAAACCTTTTGTGATGAATATGGCATTGAGTATAATTTTTTTGCCTCTAGAACTCCACAACAAAATAGAGTTGTTGAAAGGAAAAATTAATCTTCAGAAAAAATAACGAGAAGTATGCTCAATGAGGCTGCTCTTCCTAAGTATTTTTAGGTGGATGCTATAAGTATAACTTGATATATAATGAACAGGGCCCTTATAAGGCCAATTTTAAAGAAAACTCCATACGAATTATAGAAGAAAAGAAAGCCAAATGTCTTACACTTTCATGTTTTTGGTTGTAAATGTTTTGTTTTGAATAATGGAAAGGATAACCTAGGCAAGTTTGATGCTACGTTTGATGAAGATATATTTCTTGGTTATTCTAATCATAGCAAAGTTTTTAAAATTTATAATAAGAGAACTATGACTGTTGAAGAATCCATTCATGTTGTATTTAACGAAACTAACTTAAATGGATCGAGAAAGGATTTTGTTGTTGATGATATTGCAGAAGCTTTAGCAAAAACCCACATGGATGACAAGGAGATAGAAAAAAGGAAGCAAGAAAAAAGTCAAGATGAACCCCCAATTCAACAGAATTCACAAGCCATGGACCTGCCCAAAGAATGACGAACCTCAAGATACCATCCACTTGACCAAGTAATAGGTGATGTATCCAAAGGTGTAAGTACTCAAAACTCAATTAGAAATACATATAACCATATGCCTTTCTTTTCTCAAATTGAACCTAAAGACTTAAATGGAGCTTTTGATGATGAACATTGAATCTTAGCAATACAAGAAGAGTTAAATTAATTTGAAAGAAACTAAGTATGGGAATTGGTTGCAATGCCCAATGATCATCCAATTATAGGAACCAAATGGGTCTTTAGGAACAAGCTTGATGAAGTTGGCCTAATAACAAGAAATAAAGTTAGGCTTATAGCTAAAAGATATAATTAAGAGGAAGGAATAGATTATGAAGAAACCTATGCACCTATAGCTAGACTAGAAGCTATTAGAATGTTACTTGCTTTTACTTATATCATAGACTTTAAATTATATCAAATGGATGTTAAAAGTTCTTTTCTAAATGGTTTCATTCAAGAAGAGGTATATGTTGAACAACCTCCAGGTTTTGAAAATCATGAACTATCCAACCATGTTTTCAAACTTAAAAAGACTTTATATGGTTTAAAACAAGCTCCTAGAGCTTGGTATGAAAGGTTGAGTAAGTTTTTTTAGAACATGATTTTTCAAGAGGCAAAGTTGATACAACTCTTTTTATTAAAAATAATAAGCATGACATTCTCCTTGCATAAGTGTATGTAGATGATATTATCTTTGGTGCTACTAATGAGTCTCTATGCAAGGATTTCTCAAATATCATGCAAAGTGAGTTCGAGATGTCCATGATGGGAGAGCTCAACTTCTTCCTTAGACTTCAAATTAAACAAACAAGGAGTGGAACATTCATTAACCAGTCCAAATATTGCAAAGAACTCCTCAAAAGATTTAGAATGGATAACTCAAAGTATATGGACACTCCAATGAGCACCTCTTGCTACTTAGACAAGGATGAAGCAGGTAAACCTGTTGAAATCACCAAATTCAGAGATATGATTGGATTCCTTCTTTATCTCATTGCTAGTAGGCTTGATATCATGTTTAGTATATGCATGTATGCTAGATACTAAGCTAATCCTAAAGAATCGTATTTAAGTGCAGTAAAACGTATTATGAAATATCTTGGTGGCACTTCACAACTAGGCTTGTGGTACCCCAAAGGGGCCACTTATAGTCTTGTTGGTTATTTAGACTCCGATTTCGTTGGTTACAAATTGGATAGAAAAAGCACTAGTGGAACATACCACTTGCTTGGAAGTTCCTTAGTTTCTTGGCATAACAAGAAACAAAATAGTGTGGCTTTATCCACCGTTGAGGCTGAATATGTTGCAGTTGGAAGTTGTTGCACACAAATCCTATGGATAAAGCAACAACTTCTAGACTTTGATCTTCAGCTTGATCATATCCCTATAAGATGTGACAATACTAGTGCAATCAACTTGACTAAGAACCCTATCATGCATTCAAGGTCTAAACACATTTAGATAATACACCGTTTCATAAGGGATTATGTTCAAAAAAGTGATTGTGTCTTAGAATTTGTTGAAACAACTAATCAACTTGCTGATATTTTCAAAAAACTTTTGCCTAAAAAAACTTTCTTCCACTTAAGAAGAGAACTTAGAATTTTAGATCAATCTTGCATTTAATGTTTATATTTATTAATCTATTATTGAATTATTAATCTTGAATTTTACTAATTTAAGCGTTGGAGATATCCTCAAATTCTCTTCTTGCAGGTATAATATCATAAGGTAAGTCTCTGAATCTAAAATTCCATCTTCTGAACATGTTTCTAATGCTTTTCTGATAAGTTTATTCGAATAAGTCTGTATTTATTCGAATAAACTACATCTTTTGTTAAGAAAAATCTATTGCATATTAGTTTTGTTCGAATAAAACTCCATTTATTTGAATAAACTGAGTTAAGTAACCACAATTTTTATTTTCTCATATCTGTCTTATTCGAATAACTCCAATGTTATTCAAAAATATGTGTTGTTGTGCCTCTGTCTTCTTGTTTTATTCGAATAAACAGTGATCTATTTGAATAAACCTAAAGCGATTTGTCTGATCCTGTGTTTTATCTTCTCTGCCTTATTCGAACAATTCACACATTATTAGAATAAATGTCTCATCAAGGCATCTATTCTATTTTGGTTATTCGAATAACCATAGGCTTATTCGAATAAAAGCTTGGCAGAAAGCTCCATCTCAGAACCAGTTATTCGAATAAAGTTAGTGTTATTTAAATAACTTGTGGCTGAAACACCATGACTATTAGTTTCCATGGTGTTTTATTCGAATAACACCCTAGTTATTCGAATAAACACGGGTTCTATAAATACTCCCAGTGTTGTTCAACTATCTTTCTATTTGTTCTCTCACATTCTTTCTGTTTCCTTCCTTTTTCTCTCTCTATTCTTCGCATCCTCCTCTCTTTATTCTCTGTTCTACCCTTTCTCTCACCTTCCCTCACCATACATATTCTCTTCTTCCAGCATCTCGCCATGGCCTCCTTCTCTTCACGTCCCATGCGCCCACGTACGAAGACAACCCCCTGCAACAATCCTCTGGATCTTTAAAGGTTATCCTCTAACCAAGAGGAACTGGGTCGCTTCGTTACGCACTTTTGGGAGCGTAACCTTGTGCACTCGAAGTACATAGACCTTAACATTTTCCAGAATAAGGGCAGCTTTGACTTCCTTAACCTTCTGGCCATACAGGGCGTTCTTTGTTTCTGCTCACACCATGCCCTTCTTTACCCAGACTTGGTAATGATGTTCTACTGTAATATGAAGATTGTTGGTGAGGACCTTCATTCAAACATCTCTGATCAGCACATAGTCATCACTCCCAGTGATTGGCAATAAATGTTTGAGTTACAAACCATTGGGCGCAACCTTGATGATGATATCGATGCTCTGGATCAAGAATACAAGAAGCTTCATGCCATAGAAGACTTGCTGAAGCCTGGCCTGGCCCTACCTCCTAAGGGAATCAAAGGAGGCATGATGAAATGTCAAGATAGGCTCTTACACTATGCCTATGCTCACATCCTAACACCTCGAGGAGGCAACTATGCCTACCTAAGTGAGGACGACATCTTCATGATGTGGCTCATCAAGAGAGGATACCAGGTGAACTGACTTGCCTTCATGATGCAGCATATGATGAAGGCAAAAGGCAAAGAACGATCTAATTTGCCCTATGGCTTGATCATCTTTGCCTTTCTAGGCAAGTACCCTTAGATATTAGAAATTGAGAGGGCGATAAAGTTGACACACTATCATGTTTTTTTGGATCCTTCACCCTTAATAAAATGAAGATGGTCAGGTTTCCTGATGGCTGGGTGTACCCTAATGAAGTTGGTGATGATGAGAATGACCCTGAAGACCCTCCTGCTGCCCCCTTGTTGATATTCCTACTGATGTACCTCTTGCACTTGCTGCTGCTGCCCCTGCTCCAGTCACCTTGGAGCAGATCATGGCTACCTTGCGTGATAATCGAGCCTACATGGAACACAACTTTTCTATTCTTTTTGATAGAATAAAAAGTGTTGAACGTGAGGTTGCTACCTTATGAGCTGTGTCACCTGCCTCTATACCTGACTCTCCTCCTCCACCACCAGATGCTTACTTCTAGGAGTTTTAGTTTTTAGGATCTCTATTTTGATCTTGTTTGGCCTCCTATTTTATTTCTTGTCTTTGTACTTGAATCATTTGATTCATGAATAATAATAATGTCTTGAGTTTATTTTTAGCTTTGCACACATTTATTCTGTATGAGATTTATTGCTTACCTTGTTCCTCTTATTTATCTCTGGATCATTATTGCCTATTACTATCTACCAGCACTTACCCCTCCTTTTTTGCTCATGACAAAATAGGGAGAAATTTTTTGAATTTATTTGAGAAAAGACAAGTAAAATTAGAAAGAGAAATTGGATTCCAAAAGTAAGGGGGAGCTGCGCACATCTCTGATATATATATATCACCTTTTATGATTAAAGAGGGGGAGTAAGTTCTTATATAACTTTTTGTGAATTCCAATTTATATGAGCTAATTCTTTTCTCAATGCTAGTTTGTCATCATCAAAAAGGAAGAGAATGCGATTGACTATGCGAAATTGAAGATTGCTTTTGATGATAACAAACATAATAATGATGGGAAGGCCAAGTCCAAAGGTCTCACAAAGAATAGCTTTAGGACTTAGAGTTTTTGTATGGAGCTCTCTTTTAATATCTCATTATTTTGGAAGAAAAGATAAAAATATCCTTTTATTAAAACCCAAGTTCTAAATGTTTTAAAAGAAATTAAAAGAGTTTGGGTGTCTTTGAAAATAAATCTAGAAGTCTTTTGAAATGTCTTTTAAGCTGGTTTTAATAGGGTAATTCGAATAAAGTTCTCTTTATTCGAGTAAACCAAGCCCAGCAGACTCTGTTCATAATAGATTTATTCGAATAACTCAATGGTTATTCAAATAACATTTTCAAAAATCCTGCTGCGCGCTTCTAATTTCAAATAGGCTATTCGAATAACCTTGCTGTTATTCGAATAGAGGCTTTCTCCAAATAGTTTTTTCTTAAATTAACTATTTGAATAACTCATCAATTATTTGAATAGATCAATTTTCCCAGAATTCTTTCTTAGCAATGTTATTCGAATAACATATATATTATTCGAATAACCTATATCAAACTGGTTTTCACGAAGCTTTTACAAAACGTGTTATTTGAATAACACAAAGGTTATTTGAATATATATTGATCCTGATATTGAAAGAAACGTTCGTATTTGTCTTTATTACGAGTTTTTAATGCACCTAACGACTATTTTCTTATTTTGCTCTATAAATAGAGACCTTGGGTCATCTCTGAGCAGTCCTTATTTTCTACTCTTTTCTATGGTCTTTTTACATTAATTTTTTTGAGATATTCTAAGAAAGCTTCTTAAGTGCTTCAAGTTGTATCTTCAAGAGACTTTCTTTTCTTATAATCTTTTGCTCTATTGTAATAAGGGTGAGGTATCCCTGCAGGCTGAGGCTTTAGCACAAGGGTAGTGTCCCTGTATGTGAAAAGTGCTCTTTTTTGTAACGGTAGCAAGCACCTATTGAAGCTTGTATTCATAGTGAAAAATCTCAGATAATTTTCGAGCACTGGACGTTAACCACAAGTGGTTTGGTGGTCGAACCAAGATAAATAGTGTGCCTACTCTTCTCTTCTCTATCTCTTTTATTTACTGTAATTTAATATTATTACATATTTATTTATTTTCTATTCTTAAGTCTTTTCTCTTCTTCTCTTATTTTCACATCTTTTATTTCATAGCTTCAATATTTGTTTTTATTTTAAAAGCATTCGTGAAAATTTTCTATACTCAATTCACCCCCTCTTGAGTACTGGAGCCACTTGGTAACACCTTCTACCCCATTAACTTCTAAGCCTTCTGAACCCTTTAATTCTAAAATTAAAACTCCACCTATCATTGGAAAACCTCTCTTTGACCACTCTATACTAATAAGAACAGAAGCTATCCCAAATATCTACACCACTTTTATTGATCCTGTTCTCACTAAGGTTCTTATGCTCGAATCTAAAGATAGGAGTGTTGGGAATCAGGGTAAGGTTTTTTATGCTAAAGAAATTACTTTTCTTCATAAGCTAGTAGAATAAAAAAAAATTGAAACTATACCATCTTCTTGTATAGTCGCTCATATATCTACTCTGCACCTAACTTATTAGCAAGATAAAAAAAATATAAACAATCGGTTGATGACTATTTGAACCATTGGAGAAATGAAGTCCAAAGTCTAAAAACCAAAGTGAAAGATGGTTTTGAAGAGATTAATGCAACCTTAGCTACTTTCAAGGCCAAGTTTGTTGTACAAAGATTGGTGGGTACAAAAGTTTAAAAATGTTATGTTGACTGAAGACCTAGAAAAGCAGCCTAGACCCTTCTTGTTGGGAATTGCGGATCAAAATATCTCGCAGCGGAATAATAGGATTCCCACTCAGGATCCATGCGAAAAGTCCATAATCCGAGTTTTTTAAAATTTACCTCTTGAAGCGTGAAAACCACAAGCGAGGTGAATCACCAACACCGTAATAGCGACGATGTTTCTGCGGTATCCACACGAACAGACTTAAAAGGAGTCACGCCTGTTTCGCGGTGCTAGCTGCGAATAGAAGAGAAGAACCTTTCACCTTGTCTCTCACTCACTTTCTTAGGTGCGGCTAGGGTTGTGATGTAACATCTATAGCAGCCCCCTTAATGAGTACTATTTATAATAGTGGTACGCCTTAAGTGAGTGTGAGCAAAGTAGTAAGGTAAGCCGTGCAACCCTAAAACCCATCGTCATGAGTTAGGCCCACAATTGAATCCGAGTCCAACTTGGATCCTTATTGCTCCAATTTAGTCTACGTTCTAAGTGTGCGACCCTGCAGGTTCTCATGACGTTGGTAGTAATATTAAAATCTCATTTTAATATTACAAAAAGTGAGCGGTATCTAGCAACACATCATGCTACCCAAGTAATGAGAATGTCAGTGATTTGACATAACCTATCCGTGATCAATGTTTCCGTGTAGTTTAGTCCCTTTATCAAGATATCTAGATTGAACACAAGGCATGGAATGCGTCACCCTTGTATAGTCCAATCATTCGTTTCCTGATACTCGAGTAGACTTTGTAACAATAAATGAGATCAATATCTCATATTGACTCATTTGAGCATGGCCATGCATTTCGCAGTCTCACTCAATCAGGGGGCCCGAAGATATCGCTCCTGTTATGTAGGAATGACAAATTCCATCTAGGTCACTCACATCCCTCTGCATGATTTGCGGTATGTCCAATAACCAACTTTATAATCACCTTGTTACAGATGACGTGTGATGGCATTAAAACACACAACTCCTCATGTAGGAATCGTAGTGATTTCAGGTCAAAGGACCACAAACACCATTATCACTATGAGAATCGCTTATGACACTCACGTAACGATCCATGTAGCGTTCTCATGGTGGGTCATCCCAAGACATCATTACTCTAATATGTACCAATGTGAAGACTTGATATCTCATATCCATGACCCGTGAGATGCGGTCATCAATCTCTACACATACTAGTCTCAATGTATTATTGTTGTCCTAATTAACAATAATACTTGACTAGGGACATTTAAGAATAGTGTTGTAACAAAAAGGATCTCACGATCAAGTCATCCACTTGATGTCCTATGGCATCAAACTTATTATTCTAAGGACTTTATTATGTTTATCAAAAAAGAACACAATAAATGAAATGTCTTATATATAAAATAACATAATAGAATATATGCAAATACAGAAAATGTATTAGCCTCTAGGGCATACACCAACACTTTTGATAGATTTTGACTTCTAAACCCTCAATGATGTTCAAAATATTTCTCTGCCCCGCTTTTCGCTAATAACAAAAGGGGAAGAAATATTGGAAAAACGTAGGTATATATGTAGGGGGAGCATTTTTTTACACTTAGTGATTGAGCACTCATTTCATGTATCTTTTTATGTCTTTTAAATATATGAATGAATGAATGAGTTTGTTTATGGTCTAATTGGATATCATATCTCTTAATTTCTCTACTTATCTTAGAATTTTTTTTCACATACTGCTAAATGCTTAAACTACTTGATATTCTTTTCTTTTAAAGAATCTAAGTTTAGTTTGTTATCATAAAAAATGAGGAGATTATAAGCTCCAAAGTCCTTCAGATGTTATAACAACTTGCTGAAACTCTTTAAGAACTTTTTGAGTTATGATGATCAATAAACTTGCACTTAGATTTAAGTGTTACTAACGTCTCTCATTTTGAATATCAAAGTACACAAAATAGCAACTCTAGAACTTGTTGCATTTTTGTGAAATATCTCTTATCAAGTTCTGAAAGGAACAAGATTGATAGTATCTTCATAGTTTTTGAGTCAAGTACTAAGCTGAAAAATTACTCTAGTTGTTTGTCAACACTCAAAAGCTATAAGGCTTACTATCTTTCTCTAAGAAGTTTCTCATGTCAAATTGCTGAAGTGTCTTTTTTCAAGATAAACAAACTAAGAAGCAAGAAGTCTTTAAAAGAAGAGACTCTATTTCAGAAGTAAACTTAGAAGGAAATTTTAGTGAAGAAGTTTCAGAACTCAGTAGTAAAGAAGAATCAAAATGCTATAATGTCTAAAAACTTCAGAAGACGCATCACGTTTGACTACTACTAGAAAAAGATAAAACTTTTCAAACTAAAGCTGCCTAAGCACAAAGGGACAATAAAATTGTAATTGTCCTTTCACCAAGTTACTGTTAGAAGGATCAATAACTACATCTTGGAAAACTATAAATAAATAAGGTCTTAAGCCAGAAAGGATTGATACACATTGTTATATTGCCTATCTTCTGATCAATCTTCTAAACTCAATCTTTCATTTGAGATAAGCTTATGAACCGCTACATTAGTGAGAAACAAAATTCTCTACTATTTATTTGCTTAAATCCACTCTTTTAGTGATATAAAGATCATATATAACCTTTCTCTATACTTAGTTGAGCTTATCTACTCTTTGAGTGATGTGAGAAAAACCCAAAAATCTTATCATCTTATTGTAACCTGATCCATTAGTGATCATGGGGAGTTTCTAGCTTGAAGAGGTAAAGAAAGAATAGTTGTATTCTAGCTTGGAAAAGCCAATGTTGAACAAAGAAAAACTCATGGAAAGATAAAATCCTGGTTACTTATTGGGGATTAGATATAGGCACGTGGATTTGTCCGAACTAGTATAAATTGTTTCTGTTCTTAAATCAATCTTCTAATTAAATAACTGAACTGCTAAAGGGATAAGAAACAGTATATATGGCATAATATAAATCTCGTGTCACAATTCTTATAATTACATCTTATCTTCTAACATTTTTGAACCTAAATTTTCTTTATCCAAGTGAAAGACACTCACTCGAGGAGTTTATGTTAGCAGAAAAGTTCAAAAAGTTGGAAGCACAATTCAACCTCTCTTCTCCTTCCACCTTTTATAACTCCAGGAAATGGAGTTAATAATATTTTATTTACAAGATTAGTTCATTTGTTAGTCTAAGTTTTCCATGGTTTTGGTGGAATTTAGACCCAATTTGGAAACTATAAGCTTACATCTCTTCTTAACTAAAACTTGGTCTTGATTAGGTCTATTGTTAATGAAACTTGAATTAATCAACAATGCTAAGAATCTCATGTAAAGTTCTAGTGATTGTTTTGTAGGTTTTGCCAAGATCACAGGCATCAAGAAGAACTAAGCAAGAGGACTAGGAGGTGCAAATGGATGAGGAAGTAGGAAAACGAAGGAAATTATATCAAGAAGCCATTCCTAGGCATGGTTTTCCATTCCTATGCTTGGTTTTCCATGTCTTTTCTATGCCTAGGCTTGGTGGTGGCAACTGACTAAGCTTTCTAGAGATAGAAAAGACCATGCTTAGGCATGGTAGTTGCAGTTGCGAAAGAATTCAAGAACCACACATAGGCATATTTTTTATACAATGTAGGCGAATTTCCCATGCCTAAGCCTGGCTTAATCAAACCTAGCATGGTTAACCGACTCAGAGCCATGACTTGTATTTTTAGGTGCGTATTCTTGGTTTAGA
Source organism: Ormosia semicastrata (assembly GCA_029884595.1). Taxonomy (NCBI): domain Eukaryota; kingdom Viridiplantae; phylum Streptophyta; class Magnoliopsida; order Fabales; family Fabaceae; genus Ormosia; species Ormosia semicastrata. The sequence goes on from JAQQTO010000053.1 coordinate 40,145,670, forward strand.
GATTTAGAGAGAGGTTCTTTTGGAGGCTAGTAGATTAAGATCAAGGAGGAGCTCAAGCTCTAGATCCACATTCTTATTCCTTTTCTCCTTCTTTATTCTTGATTTTACTTGTTATTTAATGGGTCTTTTCTTAGATCTTGTTTCTATATTTCCTTTTTGGATTTCTAAGTTTGTAACTATGGGATCCTTTGAATGCCATTATAAATCTTGGATGATTTGTAATTTCATGGATGTTTTATGTCAATGCTATGATTTTGTTTATTCATGTCTATACTTAATGCTTATGATTGTTTGGCCACCAATTGCATGAGTTGGGTATTTTCAAATGAACTAGACATAGGAATCTGGAAATATGGACATGGTATGAGTGATGCTTGTCCAATTACACTTACATGGGTTGAGTATATTGATTAGCCAATAAGATGGACACATACTCATTGGCCTTGCATAGCATGTGTTCAATACTTGTTCTTAATGAGTGAAATTATGCTAATTCACTATAGACACATAGTGGGTTTGGCAATGACACATGGTTAATTGACCTAGACATAGACATTTAACTAAAAGATGATATCGTATAACAAAACCTAAACATTAATTAGAACTTTTAGAAATTACATGTATCGAGTGAAGTAGTGGGTGAAGAATGACACCCTGGGCTTTAAATCATTATTATCTCCCTGGTGTTAGTGTGTTGTATTTGGATTCCTTTATTACTTACAATTTTTCTTAATTTTTCTTAATTTTGTGTTACTTAAGCTTGAATATAGTTATTAGTTAATTGATAACACATTCACTTATCCCATTCCTTGTGAAAACGATACTCTATTCATACTCTTTATTACTTGTGCGGCTAGTACACTTATAGTTAGTAGCTAACAACATGTCAATTTCAATCTCAGGAGTCTTGTTCTAATAACATTTTAATTTGAATAACATGGATTAGTTCACTAGTCTGACTAGACCGATTAGAGGACCAGTTTAATCTGAGATTGAAAACTATGTTTAAGGACAATAAGATCTAGGTAACATTATAAACAATATTTTTATCTAAAAGCAATCAAATTAAAAAAGTTTTCACACCTGCCAACAATCTTTGTACCTCAATTGGTACCAATTCCAATCTTTAAGATTTGGATGTGATAATAATGTCAAAGCTTTTATCTTCTCCTCTACCTAATGTTGGAAAAATGAATGATAGGAGACAAACAAGAATGAGAATCAAGACTTTGAGGCACAACAAATCACTTTCTTTAGAGAGTTATTTGCCTCCACACAAAGTTTGCTAATGGGTTAAAGCAATAGCATTCCTAGGATACAATGAAGCTTTTGTGAATTATGCAACTAGCAATATTAAATAATCCCCTCTTCCTCTTATGCTTTCTAATGTTTCTGGAACCAAGAATATTTAAGGTTTATTGGGATTGTTATATATAGACCACCAAAAGGCTCATGCAAAAGGTGCAACATAATTATCTATTTGGTGCAATTAGCACCTTTGAATTCATTTATTTCATGCTCAATAGTGCTTGGCATCCTTTTAATAGGAAGTTAATTGTCATTTCTAAACGGTGCATGGCCAATGAATTAATTTAATAATGCCAAAGGATGCAATTACACCTTCAACCACCATTTTGATTAAACGATTATATTAGGTAGTTATAAATTTGTAATCTACCATTTTTTCAACAATCCCCTACTATATTACTACAAATTTTATAAATATTAATACAACTCTACAGTTATGCCTAAAGGAAATGCATCGTTGGATTCAAACCTTCCATTAGTGTAAACTTTTCAAAGTTCTAACAAAGTGATAGATGGCTATTTGCTTAAATCTTCACTCTTGAGTTAAAACCGAAAAAACCACACACATAACTGTATCTAATTTTGAAATAGAGGTTTTATATTACTGTAGCACTATTATAGTTATGTTCTCATCTGGTTTCATGAATATTTATGAGAGTAAAACCCTTAAAACTCTTGTTAGAAGTGATATCACTTCTATATTCATATAGGTAGAATCCTATGATAATATAATTATCGATCTATTAAGAGTTTAACTCATCCTCCTAAATTATTTAGTACTAAATCCTAATTCTTAGTGCCTAGTCATTAAGTAACTTGTTATCTCCTTTTAAACCTTAAAACTAACTTTTGCTAGAGTAAGATAGGGTTCCTACCACCAATGACAATCTTAATTGAGGTTTTAATCCTATTTTTGCAGTGATATCTTTTACCATATCCTTTGAAAAACTTTTTGTCAATAGGTCTGCTAAATTCTTACTTGACCTAACATAGGTGATGGTGATAATAGCATCTCCTATTAATTGCTTTATATACTATGTCTCGCTAATGTGTCTAAACTTTCCATTATAAACCTAGATATAGGCTCAAGACATGGCAAATTCACTATCAAAGAATATGGAAATAGCTATCATAAGTTGTGGTGACAATTTAATATCTATTAAGATATTCCTTTGCCATTCCATTTCTTTTCCTATGGTTGTCAAACCTCTAAACTCAACCTCATTGTTGAATAAGAGATGCATGTATGTTTTCCTTTTAGAAGCCTAACTAATAGCTCCAACATTGATGGTAAAAATCTGACCTATAGTTTATTTGTTGCCACTAAAACTTGTCATCCAACTTGTCTCTAAAAAACCTTCTAGTACAGTAGGATACTCACCATAGAAAATACCAAATTTATGATTTTCATTAAATAACCAAAAAATTATAAGGAAAGCTTTCTGATAATCATAGATTTCACATATTAATAAACCCTTATATTTAGTCCTTTACACTCTCTATGTACTTAATTGATTGAGCTTGACCTTATTTTGTAAGTATGGGCTCAAATTGAGCTTAATTGATATTTCTAGCATTATTAAATTTTATACTGTTTCTATATTTCGGCCATATCTTGAGTTCTAGATATCTAAAAATTATGTATTTTGCCTTATAAGAAAAATAAGAGAGATCTCTACACGTTTCATGAAGAGCCCCAGAGCTGAATTAGATATCTAGCAGACCGAATTGGGCTTGGAAGTCAAAACACGGGTGCTATTGCTGGAACCTGAGTAACGTGCACTAATTGGTCCACAACTTGGGCTATAGGTGTGATATAGACTTAAAACTGGTGATAAGTGATATCTGAAAGCTAAGACATATATCATCAATTATTATGAGACCACTTATCCAAAATATGACATTTTGATGGTGTTTTCATCTATTTAATTCAGCTGACGGGATCAGAGACCTATTAAGAATGATTTGAGCATAACTCTCTCATCTTAAGCCCAAATCAAGTGATTTCAGTGGCCAAGGCAAGCTAAGAGGCATATGATTAACTTTAACTAGGATCAAATTAGGATTCTTATGTTTTAAGTCAGTTATTTTTATATAAATAGGGAACTCGAGATAGATAGTAGTCGTAAACTATATTACTTGATTCTTCTACCTAGAATTATCTCCTCTCTTTTGCTCTGCAGCCATGGAGAGCTAAACATTTGAGATCAACGTAAGGATCTTGAGAAAATTTTGGTTTAGCTTTAATATTCTAGTTTCAAATTCTGGTTTGATTTTGAATTAATTATCTTCTGTTTCTCTTGATTTAGATTTCAAATTGCATGATTAGAGATCTCTGTTGTGTGATATGATCCAGTTAGATCCTTAATCCTAATTGAGATTTGTGAGTAAATTATGGTTGATTAATTGTGGTTTAGTCACATAAATTTGAAGATGGTTAGGTTAACAAATTTATTAATTTAGGTTAATTGAATTCTGATTGTTAAACTAGCATAGGTTGCATGAATCTTTTATGAATCATTTGTTAGTTAAATTCTAGGTGATTATCTAGTGTTAAATTCTGTGTATTCAATGCAAATATTTTGGTTAATCATAGATTAACTAATTAATTCAGTCCAGATGCATGTTTAGTGATCGATGACAAGCCAACTAAGTTTCTGACGGTTTCTTGGATTAGTTACTTTGCAATTTAATTTTTCTTACATTTAATTATTATGTTTACATTTTGCATACACAACCCCCTATTTAACTTTGATTTGGTTTGATTAGTACCTATATCCTCAAGAGACAACTCGGTTCGCTACCTTTTGCTACAAATTATCGGTAAAACAAATTTTATTATTTGGTTGAGCTCGGCACTTGAATCAAATTTGGCGCCATTGTGGGGGATCATTAGGTGCTAATTAATCATATGAAGACTTTTACTAACCCTTCACTACCCTTTGTTTTGCTTCTATTTTATGAATGGCATTTTGGTAATTATTGCTCAAAACTTGGTTCTTAGAATGGGTTAAAAATTGGTGGGTTAAAGGAAAACATGGTCACTCAAATTTTGGCCAAAATCCATCATTTAGATGACTTTTTCAATTTTAAGATTTTTTATTTTACTGTTTAGTAGTATTTTTGACTAGTTTTTAGCCTGTGGTGGTCCCATAATTTTTAAAAATCTGTAGATATAGTTTCTGTTGAGTTTTTGTATGATTTTTACCATTGCTTTGTGTTTTTGTGTTTTGAGTCCCTATGGTGCTATCTATTGCATGACTAGGTCTTCTGATAGTCATATACTTGACATTGATCCCGAAATTGAAAGAACCTTGCATGTATTAAATAGGACTCGTAGGATTAGTAAAAAAATAACATTTGAGATTGAGATTGACATTGAAATTGAAACTAAAGGTGATCATATAGATAACACTACACCTATGGCTGATAACAATCAAAATAGGACCTTAAAGGAACTGGTTGCACTTGATGAGATCTATCAACCATTGTGCATTTAATATCGTGATTTGGATGTTGATTTTGAACTTAAATATGGTTTAATTCACTTGTTGCCTAAGTTTCATGGCCTTGCAGAAGAGGACCCCCACAAGCACTTAAAGGAGTTCCATGTGGTGTGTTCCACCATGAAACCATAAGGAATTACAGAGGAACACATCAAGCTAAGAGCATTTCCCTTTTCATTAGATGGTATAGCCAAGGACTGGTTATACTATTTACAACCAAAAGCTATCACTTATTGGAATGACATAAAAAGACTGTTTCTGGAGAAGTTTTCCCTGTCTCAAAAGCTGCTGTAATCAGCAAGGATATATGTGGGATCAGACAGATAAGTGGTGAGACCTTGTATGAATACTAGGAGAGATTTAAGAAATTATGCGCAAGCTGCACACACCACCAAATTTGTGATCAACTATTGATCTAATACTTTTATGAAGGCTTGCTGCCAATGAACAGAAGCATGGTGGATGCTACGAGTGGAGGTGCCTTAGTTGACAAAACTCCAACTGCTGCCAGAGGCTTGATTGCAAACATGGCTGCCAATTCACATCAATCTGGTACTAGAATGATAACTCCAACCAAAGAAGTCAATGAAGTCCAGCTTTCTAATGTTAATCAACAAAGACTAGAACATAGACTTGATGACCTAACATCTTTGATGAGACAATTGGCAGTAGAAAGGCACTAACCATCTGTGCAAGGACCTGCTAGAGTGTGCAGTGTTTGTTCTTGTCCTTCACATCCCACATATGCATGTCCTACACTTTAGGATGATAGTTCTACTTTCCAAGACCAATATGTTACTGCAATAGGTATCTTTCCTAATAAACCATAATTCTAATAGCAACAACAAAGATATAATCCATTCTCTAACATATACAATTTGGCTTGAGAGATCATCCTAACAAAAAATATAGGAATGTAGCACCACAGTAGCAGTACAAGCAGTCCTTCCAACGTGCAATAAGATAACATCAATTTCAACAACAGGCTAGACCAAGCAGACCACCTTTCCAGCAACAACCATAAGGTCCAGCAGCCACAAAATCTAATCCTACTTTAGAGGATCTAATGAAGCAAATGGCCACTAACAATATATAATTTCAACAGAGGATAGAAGCTTTAATTCAAAACTTGAAAACTCAAGTTGGATAGTTAGCTTCTACTTTGAGTCAATTACAGAATCAAGGATCTGACCAACTCCTTTCTTAAATAATTCCTAATCCAAAAAGGAATGTGAGTTCCATTATGCCAAGTTCTGGAAAAATAGTAGAGGTAGATTCCTAATGAGCAGTGAACAAATAACTGCACAAGCCATCAGCAGTAGCCACACCTGATTTTGGTGCACCAGCCCAGAAATTTGGTAATGATGATGAGAAAGTAGCTACTGGAGCTAAACAGAAGCCTCAACCTGCCATAGCTCTTCCTTTTCCATAAAGAGCCACACAGTCCATAAAAATAGAAAAGGCTGAGAAAGACAAAGAGTTAGTTGAGACTTTTAGGAAAATGGAAGTAAACATCCCACTACTAGATGCAATCAAGCAAATACCAAAGTATGCCAAGTTCTTGAAGGAACTGTGTACACACAAAAGGAGGTTAAAGGGCAATGAGAGAATCAGCATGGGGCAGAATGTTTCAGTAATTATCCAACTTATGCCATAGAAGTGCAAGGATCCAATGACTTTTACAATTCCTTGCATAATAAGAAATTGTAGATTTGAGAATGTCATGCTATACTTAGGTGCTTCCATTAATGTAATGCCTGTATTTGTTTTTAATTCCCTTGAACTTGGTCTTTTGCAGGCTACAGGTGTGGTGATCTAGCTAGCTAATAGAAGTAATGCTTACCCAGCTGGTTTGTTGGAGGATGTGCTTGTTCGGGTGAACAAGCTGATATTCTCAGTTGATTTCTACATTTTAGAGATGGAGGGTGAGTCATCATCTAAGAAGACTCCCCTTATTCTAGGGAGGCCTTCTCTCAAAATAGCACAGACAAATATTGATGTGCATGCAGGAGTTCTATCCATGGAGTTTGGAGATTCCATTGTGAGGTTTAATATTCTTGATGCTATGAAACATCCCATGGAAGAATATTTTGTCTTTCATATTGATTTAATTGATGATTTGGTTAATAATTAGTATGCTGACTTGTGTGAGGAGTTTCCTGAGATTGCTGATTTTAGTGACTTTATGTGCGGCAATTTATATACTAGTTATGATGGTGATAAGTTGTGTTTTGTGTGTTCTAAAATTTTTTCATTTTTAGGATATGATAAATTTGTTCCTATGTTAGAAGATTGTACAACAAGTGATATATATGCAAAGATTCAGGCAGCAGAAGTAGAGTAATAGCAACCCATTAAATTATTACCTTCTGTCGTACATCCACCAAAATTGGAGCTAAAGTTATTACCCGAGCACCTGAAGTATGCATACTTGGTAGATAATAAGCAACTTCTGGTGATTGTATCCAGAAACCTCCCTGTTGAACAAAAGGCGAGATTGCTATAGGTTTTGAGAGAAAATAATAGGCCCATCGAATGGACATTAGCGGATATTCTTAGCATTAGCCTTTTCACATGCATGTACAAAATTTTACTTGGGGATGAAGCTAAACCAGTGAGGTAGCCCCAGAGGAGCCTGAATCCTTTAATTTTGGATGTGGTGAAGAAAGAGGTAACCAAGCTAGTATAGATTGGCATTATCTATCCTATCTCTGACAGTCAATGAGTAAGCCCGATGCAGGTTATCCCCAAGAAATCTGGAGTAACTATTATGGCTAATCAGAAGAATGAGTTGATTCCTACAAGAGTACAAAATAGCTGGAAAGTCTACATTGATTACAGAAGGCTTAATTAGGCTACTCGGAAGGACCATTACCCCATTCTATTCATTGACCAGATACTAGAGCGATTGACTGGCAAATCACACTATTACTTCTTAGATAATTACACTAGATACTTCCAGATCCACATTGCACCTGAAGACTAAGAGAAGACCACATTTACATGTTCCTTCGGCACCTTCACTTAGAGACAGATGCCATTTGGCCTCTGCAATGCCCCTAGCACCTTCTAGCGGTGTATGGTGAGCATCTTTTTCAAACTTTTTAGAAGACTGTATGGAGGTATTCATGGATGATTTTACTATTTATGACTTTTCTTTTGATTATTGTTTAGATAGTCTGGCTAAGGTATTGCATAGATGTATTGAAACTAATCTTATTTAAAATTTTGAAAAATGTCATTTCATGGTAGCACGGGGTATAGTTTTAGGCCATGTAGTTGATAACTCTATATAATGTAGTTATTTGTGTCCTATATCCATGTATAAATAATGCTTAGTCCTTGTTTATAATACATATATGAAAGGTTTTAAGCTTATATTTGTCAAATTCTAATTTGGATATCTTCCTATATGATTTTAAGCAAATTGTGCTTATTTGGTAAGTGATTAAGTGAATTTGTAATTGTTATTGACTTGGTGATTTCTCTATTTCAGGAAAGGCCCCAAACAAGCTGAAAATTTGAGAAATTGGATAAAAAGTGGAAGAGAAAGCTAAGTTTGCATTTCAGTAGCTCACGCCATGGCGTAAGCATATCAATGTCGCGACGTGGTGCATCCCCTACTTCAGCACATAGAACCCGAGGCTAAAGCACCGCGACATAAAGGAGTGAATGTCACGGTGTAGGTGACCTAAATATCAAGCGCACTGCGGTGTAGGCATGTTAATGTCACGGCGTGACTCTGCTTTCTAAGCCTATAAATACTATTTTATTAGTTTTCCTCATGGAGAAGCCGTTAAGTTTAAAGGAACTGTGGCTAGGTTTTCATTTCTGGGCTGAAAGGAAGCCAAGGGAGTCAAGGTTGGAGGCCATCTTCTTCATGGAAGGAGATTCAAGCTTCAAAGATCATATCCATGAGCTTTCCTTCCTTTTCTTTTCTCCCTTCCTTCTATCTTGAACATGGTTTTTGATGTATATTTTCGTGTTCAATGATTAGCTAAGCTGTATTTAGAGATTACTTTAAATTCTTTTATGAATATTGATGATTTTATACTTCTTTGAGTATATATTAATGTTTAGCTTTATTCAATCATATGGATTTTAATACTCATGATTGTTTGATCAGTTTTTAAGTAATTTTTTGAAATTTGATGAACTTAGGAATTTGGATTTTAGATCATACGTATGGTTGATGCATGTTCAATTTTATTCAATTGGCTTGAATAAGTTGATTCGCTAATGAGATAGAAATATACCTTTTAGTCATTGATCAATCAATTTTTAGGCATTCATCATTGCTTTATTTTTGGCCTAATTGATGATAATTGTGCCCAATTTTATGTTTGAAGATGAGTTTTAGATGATTGGTCTTCATTGAGCTTAATTGTAAAAACTTCATTAATTTTCGGATTTTAACTCATTTTGACCTTTCTGTCTTGTACAGGCCATAACTTGGGCTACAAATGTCATATTTGGATGATCTTGGTGTCCCCTGAAAGCTGAGACGAAGATACACAATTTTACGTCTAATGTAATTTTTCCAATTCAGCTGGATTCATGGCGGAAATTGGGCCTCAAAGTTAGGACGTTGTTGCTGTCACAAAGCTTGGACCTTTCCTCAATGATTTGGGCCTAATTCTCTCAATTTAAACCCAATTAAGGCAAATAATATGTTTCTGAAAAGCTTATTCAGAGGGCTACATAAGATTTTTCAGTTACAAATAGGTCAAGACAGTATTCCGAATACACCTTTTTGATTTGTTATTGTTCAGTTTTTACTTTTTGGAGCAGAAACCTTTTCTCCCTTTTCATCTTATCTATTTTCATTTTTCTCTCTTCTCTGCAATTTTGTAATGGCCATGGAAGGCTAAAGCTCCAATCAATCCAAGGGAATTCAATGATTGTGGTTAGAGTTTTGAGTTTTCTTGCTTATTTGTGAATTCTGTCTGTGTTCTTCCCTCTTCTCCTTCTTCAATTGATTTCTGATATGATTTCGAATTTGAAATTAGAATTAGGGTTGATTAATCTGAATCTAATGGAGAATAGATCATCGATTGATAATCTATGTTAATCCGAATCTGTTCCTAAATCAGTCTTAATCAAGAATTGCGATTGTGATTCTGTTTTAGTTGATGAAATCCTAGATGATTATCTAGTTGAATTCGAATTAACAGAGGTGAATGCAACAGAGTTCTATTCTCTTTGAACAATGATTAATTCTTCCACTTGAGTTGAAGACCTTGGATTGGTGTTTCGTTAATTGAATTTTCTTAAAACTTGAATTCGTTTTCTGTTATTGAAATGAACAAAACCCCCCCTTTACTTATTGATAACTGCTAATATACTTGAGAAATCCAAATTGGTCCTTGGGAGATGACCTAGGTTATACACTATGCTATATTCCATTGTAAATCCTAGTTTATTTTGAGGCGAGTGCGACATCGCCGATCAGTCATGCATAGTGGGTGTTTGAGAATAGATCTTAATGAGTGGATTTTGCATCTAACTAAGGAGTTAGGTAAATGAAACTATGGTCAATTGACCTAAACATAGGCTTTTAACTAAATCAGATTCTCAAGCTAACTTAACAATTCATTGATATTGCTTGTAAGGATTGCATATCATTAGTTGAAGTAGGAGGTGAAGAAGGATTCCCTAAAACTCTAGACATTATATTTATTATTTTGTAGTTTAGATTTAGTTTATTTGCACTTTCTCTGTTTTTATGTTCTTGAATAGAATTAATTAAGCTATTCGTTGATACTTGGCTTTAGAAGTGAACATCCTCGTGTGAATGAACTTTACTCTTCATTGTATTACTTGAATGACCCGTGCACTTGCGGTACACAAATGGTCTAACAGCAGTTTCCAGTAAAGGTATTGAAGTAGATCTTGCTAAAATAGATGTTATTACCTGTTTATCTTATCCCACATGCATATGGGAGGCGTGTTCTTTTTTGGGACATGCAAGTTTTTATAGGCGCTTCATCTGGGATTTTAGCTAGATCACCTTTCTATTATCTAATTTGCTACAAAAGGATGTGGAGTTCATCTTTAACCAGAAATGTCAGGAAGCCTTTGATCATTTGAGGAAAGCATTGACCGGCACTCCCATCATCTAGCCCCCTGACTGGAAACTTCCATTTGAGCTTATGTCTGATGCCTCCAATTATGTAGTGGGAGTTGTCCTGGCACAGAGAGTAGGGAAGGATCCTCATGTCATTTATTATGCCTCTAGAACTTTGGATGCTACTCAAGCCAACTACACAACTATAGAAAAAGAACCCTTAGCCATTGTATTTGCTTTAGACAATTTTAGATCATATATGTTTGGTTTTAAAGTAGTTGTGTTTTCTAATTATCTAGCACTAAAGTTTTTTCTAAAGAAGCCCAAAGTGAAACCATGACTAATTAGGTGGATGCTACTGCTCTAGGAGTTTGATCTTGAAATCTGGGATAAGAGTGAAGCAAAAAACCTAGTGGCTGATCATTTGAGCAGAATTGAGAGAGCTTCAAAACATATGGCCATCCATGACTCCTTCCTAGATGAGCAACTTTTACAACTGCAAGGTAAGACTACCTTTCCTTAGTTTGCTAACTTAGTTAATTACTTGGTTGCTGGTGCACTACTTGCATATTTCATTAGGGCTCAGATTGATAAGTTAAAGAGTGAGTCTAAGTATTTTATATGGGATGATTCTTATCTATGGAGATTTTGTAGTGACCAAATGATTAGGAGATGCATATTTGATTCTATTCTTAGCTTTTGTCATGCATTTGCATGTGGTGGACATTTTGGACTTAAATGTACAACTAGAAAAGTCTTGGACTCTGGTTTATATTGGCCTACCTTAGTTCATGATGCATACTTGTTTTGTAAGTTTTGTGAACAATGCTAGAGAACAGGGAACATTTCTCACAAGAATGAGATGCCCTAGAAACTTTTGTTGTTTTGTGAGATTTTTGATGTATGGGGTATTGCTTTTATAGGACCCTTTTCCTATTTCTTTTGATTTTGTTTACATTTTACTGGCTGTTGATTATGTGACTAAGTGGGTGGATGCAAAAGTCACTCAAACTGATGATTCCAAAGTTATTGTGGATTTTGTTAGATCACATATTTTCTATAAGTTTGGAGTCCCGAAGGCCATCATCAGTGATTAGGGTTCGCATTTCTATAATCAGAGCATGGAGGCTTTGATGAAGAAGTATGGAGTCATGCACAAAGTTTCTACACCTTACCACCCTAAGACCAATAGGCAAGCCAAGGTTTCTAACAAAGAGATCAAGCAGATACTTTAGAAGATAGTCCAACCTAACAAAAAGGACTGGAGCAAGAGGCTTGATAATGTTTTATGGGCTTACCGGATTGCTTATAAGACACCGATTGGGATATCCCCTTATCGGATTGTCTTTTGCAAAGCATGCCACCTGTCGATGGAAATTAAGCATTGCACATTTTGGGCAGTGAAGAGGTGCAACCTAGACCTAGACCAAGCGGGCATGAAGAGGAAGCTACAGTTGTAAAAATTGGAGGAGATCTGCTTTGAGACATATAAGAGTTCCAAACTTTATAAAGAGAATATCAAAGCCTTCCATGATAAGATGATTATGAGAAAAATATTTAAGATTAGTCAAAAAGTGCTTTTATATAATTCTCGTCTTAAATTGATGCTCGAAAAATTGAGATGTAGGTGGGATGGTCCTTTTGTTGTTACTAATGTTTTTACTTATGGTGTAGTTGAGCTTCAAGATATGACAACAAAAAGGAGCTTCGAGGCTAATAGGCATAGACTCAAGCACTTTTATGACAGTTTTGAACAACATACCATGGAGGAGGTGGTCTTGCTTGATGCTACTTATCCAACATGAAAGAGGGATTTTCTTTTCCATACTTTTTTATTTTCTGTTTTAGTTTTCCTGTTTTTAATTTAGCTTTCTATTTTTCTATCTATTTATTTTTCTATTTTTTCATGTCAATTTTGTTTTCTGTTTTTCTATTTTTTTATTCTATTTTTGATTTATTTTTAAATTTTGTTTTGATGTCTTTGAAAAAAAAATGTGTTTCTTGTTTTTAGTTTTTAATTACTTTCCAATAACTCTTGAGATGTGCAGAAGTTGTGAGTTTGGACAAATTGAAGATTAGAGGTTCATGACATAAGTGAATGAATTATCTTTCATCTTGAATTTAACTTGTTTAGTAATGGAAATTGAATTAGTAAATTAAGTTTGATAGACTTATATCTTATGATAATTTAAGCTTATTGGTGAATGAATTAAGTAATTGTGTCATTCTCTTCCTTTTTATATGATTTTCACTTATGGATTTTGATAACTCTAGAACTTGCTTTGATTCTTTTTTAGGCTACATTTTCATATACATGTATGAACATGATTGAGGCATTCTTTCCTTGCATTAGCTACTTTAACCAAATAGTCAACCTTACATATTTTCCCTTGATTAACCCCTTTGAACTTATTTTTCTATTATTTGTTATTCTTAGCTCATTACATACCCTTAATGAAAAATCATGTTGTCCCTTTACCTTAGGGAATAGGAGAGCATTGGCATTATCCTTGGATGATCTCATGAATAAGTGTGGAGGAATCTTAAATTGTTATTGTTGTTTAGTCTTGCCCGAGGACAAGCAAGGTTTAAGTGTGGGTGTGTGTGAAAATATTTTGCTAAATTGTTATGCAAAAAAAAAAGTTACAAAATCTCTAAAAAAAAAAGGGAATATATATGAAAAGAGTAATATGCATCATATGGAATCACATTAAACTTTCATGCATGTTCTTAGAATTCATCTCTAATGTTCTTTTATTCTTTTTGGTTTTTTTAGCTTGTCATATCCTTATCATTCTCATCCCTTACCTTGGCCACACTACGACATTGAATAAAATCCTCTTGATTTGTGTATGCATATGTATAGAGTAGTGAAGAAGTAGAAGATAAGCAAGCTTATGGTAATGTAAATTTTCATTAGTTGAGTTAAGTGAAACACTTATCTTCTAGACATTTCTAACACTAAACACTTGAGGGAGGGAGAGTATATTTTGTGAGAATCTATCATTCTTGGTTTATGCTTTTCAATTGAAGTTACCTTGCTTATTAATTTAAGATGTAAAGAAATATCACTTCATAAATGTTTTGATCCTTTAAACTTCTTGGTTGCTATCCTTACTTGTAAACTTTTACATTCTTTAAGGTCATTAGAAAGTGAATCTTTTTGAGTTTTGGTTTTTGAGTTTTTGTGTTCCTTGTCCCATAGTTTGAATCTTTAGCATGTCCAAGATGTGCAAAAGCTAAGTGTAAGAAGATTTGATAATCACATATTTTATACATTAATAAACCCCTATTTTTAGTCTTTTACATTTTTCATGTACTTAATTGATTGAGCTTGGCCATGTTTTATAAGTTTGGGCTCAAATTTGGCTTAATTGATCTTTCCAGCATTATTAGGATTTTATACTATTTTTGTATTTTAGTCATATCTTGAGTTTTAGATATCTAAAAATTATGTATTTTACCTTGTAGGAAAGATAAGAGAGAGGTCTACAACTTTGATGAAGAGCCCTAGAGTTGAATCAGATATCTAGTGGACCAAATTGAGTTTGGAAATCAGAACATGAGTGTTGTCACCGGAACCCGAGAGTGTGCACTAATTGGACCATAACTTGGGTTGTAGGTGTGATATAGACCTGAAACTAGTGATATTTGAAAGCTAAGACATATATTGTTAATAATTATAAGACCACTTATCCAAAATATGATGTTTTGATGGTGGCTTCATCCTTTTAAGTTGGCTAATAGGATAAGAGACCTGTTAAGAATGATTTGGACATAATTCTCTCATCTTAAGCCTAAGTCAAGTGATTTCGGTGGCCAAGGAAAGTTAAGAGGCAGCGGATTAAATTTAACCTAGGGACAAGTTAGGATTCTTAATTTTTAACTCAGTTATTTTTGTATAAATAAGGAATCAGAGATATATAGTAGCCATAAGCTGTATTATTTGATTATTCTACCTAGAATTTTCTCATCTCTTTTGTAAACTATGTGCTGCAACCATAGAGAGCTAAACATTCGAGATCAATTTAAGGATCTTGAGGAAATTTCGGGTTGGCTTTGAGATTCTATTTTGAAATTCTGGTTTGATTTTGAATTAATTATCTTCTTCTTCTCTTGATTTGGATTTTAAATTGCATGATTAGATATCTCTGTTGTGTGATGTGATCCGATTGGATCCTTAATCCTAATTGAGATTTGTGATTAATTAATTATGGTTTAGTAACATGAATTCGATTAAGTTGACAGATTTTTTAATCTAAGTTAATTGAATTCTTGTTGTTAAACTAGCATAGATTACATGAATCTAGCAATCGCAAGTCATTTGTTAGTTAAATTCTAAGTGATTATCTAGTATTGAATTATGTGTGTTTGATGTGGAAATTTCAGCCAATCATAGATTAACTAATTAATTCAATCCAGATGCATGTTTAGTGATTGATGACAAGCCAACTAGGTTTCTAATAGTTTCTTGAATTAGTTGCTTTACAATTTGATTTTTGTAACATTTAATTATTACGTTTACATTTTGCATACATAATCCCCCCTGTTTGACCTTGATTTAGTTTGATTAGTACCTAGATCCTCAAGAGACGACTCGGTTTGCTACCTTTTACTATAAGTTATCGGTAGAACTGGAGTTTTATTATTTGGTTGAGGTCGACACTCGAATCACTTTCTAATGCTTTATTCTAGGTTTATTTGTAAACCTTGACTATTTGCACATAGTAAGTGCAACGTCTAGTCTTGTGCAATGCATTGCATAAATCAGACTCACTATAGCACTAATATACACTAATTGTGCTATTAACCTTCTAAAATTCTCATTTAGAGTATTGAAGTCCCTAAAATTGAGATATTCAAATTTCTCCAAAACTCCCTTGATGTACTAAAATTGGCTTAATGTAAAGCCCCCACTATGCCTTTGCACTTTGATGCTTAATATAGTATTTACTATATTTAGACATCTAATCTTAAGATTTGAAGTTAGATACTCATTTGTTTCATGAACGCCTTCCAAATTTGTTCCTAAATTTAATAAGTCATCCATATAGAGACAAATAATCACTCCATTATTTTCTTTAAATTTGGAGCAAATGCTCTTATCCACATTATAATATATGAAATCATTTGACAAATTTGGTTTTCTTCATTTCCATATATCTCATGGAGAAACCTTCTTTACGTTTAAAATCATGATCACGAAGAACAATGTAATTATTCATATGCATATATCATCAAAGTATATCATGTCAAAAAGTGGCTAAAAAAAGTGCATTAACTATATCAAGTGACCAGAGAGAATGACACTTATAAATAGGTTCCTCATAATATCATGATATTTTAAAATTTAGAGTCAACTAAAATTAGTATTAAAGCATGCTCAAATTGAAAAAATTTTAATCAATTAATATTAATTTTTTACATGACTCTGAAAAACATAAAACCTATATAGATGGAAATTAAACTCCACTACGAGTTCATAGGAACAAATGGCATGCAAAACAAAGATCTACAACCTCCACACTCTCCATTAGAATATAGAACCTGGGTTATATGAGGTGGGCCCTATCTATATGGTATGTGTATATAGGTTCT
The DNA here is from genome assembly GCA_029884595.1 of Ormosia semicastrata. Lineage (NCBI taxonomy): Eukaryota > Viridiplantae > Streptophyta > Magnoliopsida > Fabales > Fabaceae > Ormosia > Ormosia semicastrata. The sequence continues at coordinate 40,162,149 of JAQQTO010000053.1, forward strand.
ATTGGAATGAACATATAAAGATAATAATTAAGTGAGGATTAGAATGATATTTGTAAATGATCAAAGCATTATTAGAATGTTATCATATAAGATCATAAAGGTGAAATGAGAATATAATATTGAATTACAAATCATATTTGAAAATTATTGTGACTATAACTTAAGATCTTTGATATCAAAAGTTTATGAATTGATAGTAATGATAATAATTGGAATTTTGCCTTAGGAAGAGAAAGGACTTGTTTTAACTTTTGCCACCTTTCTATCTTGTATCTTAATTGTTGAAATGATTTTTTCTCGAACTAGCTGGAATTATTGTGATGACAATATGTATGATAGAACTGCTGAGAATTTTAGAATTCTCACCCCTTTTATATTGTATTTGCATGATAATTCCAGGGAAGGAATCTGCAGACAACCGAAATGAAGAGTAGGAGTGTCGAATATTTATTTATACTTTTGTATAGGATTTGTATAAAGCTTGTAATAATTTTTGCTTTAAAGGCAAGGTTTGCACATATTGTATAATGATGTACATTCTTGAATAAGTAAGGATTTCAAATATGTATATTATTCATCCCTCACACGGCTCATATTTATGTTATTCCAGTATTAAAGTATACTAATAGTAGAACGTGACATGCCTAATTCTAATTGCTATGGTGTAAATTCGGATATACTAATAGTATTAGATTTGGGACATTACATTATGGTATCAGAATAGTTCATCTTGTTGAACCTGTGGAAATGGACTGACAATGCTTGTAGCATGCTTAGATATTCTAGTTACATGTTATGCATTCTCTTATCTTGACAATAAGATATATGAATAGAGTTGCATAACAGTCTTAAGTATCAATATAAATAGGTACTATCGCATTGTTACATGATATTGAGACTGATCACCTCAATATGTAATGTTCTGTGTGTATAAGAAATTATAGCATCTACTGGGCGAACCCATGCTACTAGAGGACTTTTAAATGAAGATATGGTTGAAATGACTAGAGCTTTTAAAGAGATGGCTACTGCAGTGAGGAAGCAGACTGCCATCACTAATAGATTACTAGAAAGAATAGGAAATAACCCACTAAGACAATCAATAGATAGTATATGGCTCATGAGAAATCAGGATCTGTTAGAATTTAGTAAAGTTATTCCTTCTTTCTTCAAATGAGAATATAGTCCAATTAGAGCTAGCAGATGGATTATGGATATAGAAAAGATTTTTACTGTTGTAGCCTATAATGATGAACAAATGATATCTTTTGCCTCTTACATGTTGGTTGAAGAGGTAGAAATATGGTGGATAGATACTAGAAAAATTGTTAGAGATAACAGGTACCCAAATTGCTAGTGAGATGTTCAAAACTGCTTTCTTGGATAGGTATTATCCTTAGGATTTACAGAAAGCAAAAGAATTCGAATTTCTAAGGCTTAAATAAGGGGATATGACTATCGATCAATATTTAGTTCAATTTGAAGAATGTTCCAAGTTATCTTCTTATTTTAGGGACAATCTCGATAATGATTGGAAGTGTTACTAAGTGGCCTCAAACTCAAGACGGGGGTGACTTAAGTTTATGAAATATTTTCTCAAATCTTTCGTAAAACATTTGTTTATCAATTTTCGTTGAAGCTATTGGATAATTGAAGTGAATAGATAAATGAGATTGAATACTTCACTCACAAATTAAATAAGCCAAGATGAATAATATTCAAGTAAGCATATAAAATAAATGCAAAAATATAAATAGATATGGTTGAGAGAATCAAACACAAGGATTTATCCTAGTTCAATCACCCCTTGTGACCTACATCTAGTCCTCAAGCTTGAACGGGTGCTTGAAAACCTTTACAGATTGGAGCACTCAATAACACATTGGGATACCTCACCCTTGTGCTTTGAGCCTCAAAACAGCCTCACCCTTTACAACCTTTGAGGGATACCTCACCCTCTTTTCACCTTTGAAGGATACCTCACCTTCTTTTCAACAAGGAATACATCACGCTTTTTCACTAAAGGGATACCTCACCCTCTTTACAAAATAAACAAAGTGTTTGAATGATAGAAACTCTCTCAAAGAGTAGATTGATACAAATTAAAGCTCTAGAATGTCCCTTTTGAATATCTCAAGTTTTCTCACAAAAACAAGGCAAAAATGTTTTCAGAATTTGATTCTCGTATATAAGTGTTAGATTGATGTTCTGAATTGAAGGTCAACCCTTAATGAAGCCCCAAGGCAAGTATTTATAAGTTGTTGGAAGAAAGGAGCCGTTGGGTAGCATTTATGGCAACATTAAAAGCCAAGAAAATAGTTGTTGGCTGTTGTTAGACCACTGGTAATCGATTACACAATCTCTGTAATCGATTACATGGCTGTTTGAACACATTCTTGGCTTTCTGGGCACTTAGTAATTAATTACCAGCTTGGTGTAATCGATTACAAGGCCTCTGACTTTCTTGTAATCGATTACAGGGCTTCTTGAACATGTTCTTGCCTTTCTGGGCTCATTGTAATCGATTACTAGTTTGGTGTAATCGGTTACAAGGCCTTTGTTTGCTATGTAATCGATTACAAATATCTTGTAATTAATTACCTTAGTCTTTGAACACATTTTTCAAGTCCAATTGAGTATATAAGCCATTTCTAACACTTAGATCATTGGATTAAACATAAATGCCTTCATGAATATCGAATCCAAGATTAAAATCAATATTTCTTGAAAAACATATTTAACTTTGAATTTACAAGCTGATTTTGAAAACAATATTTGAAAAACCATTTGAGAATCATTGAGATACTTAAAGCGCATTTTACATTGATATTCTAAGACCTATAACCTATATCAAATATACCTCTTTTGATTTTAGTTTTCTTCTTTTGATCTTGGTCTTCTCTTTTGATCTTCATCTTCATCTTTGGTTTTGTTATCATCAAAAACCATTTGACATGCTACAGGACATAAGCATTCACATTTTCTCCCTTTTTTATGATGATAAACTAAGCATTCAACAGAAGGAGAAATATTTGCATTTATTTGATTATCAGATATTTAAGCTCAACTCTCCCCCTGATGTATGCATGAGATAGAATATGTGAAAGTGCAAAACTCCCCCGTACACATGCAATATATTTCACTAATCTCTCCCCCGTTGGCATTATAAAAAAGAAGATATAAGCATTCAAATTGGATATAATCATTTCAGTCCTACAAGATCAATATCAGAGTATAAACCGTTTACCACATCATTTATGCCAATAGAATTCAGAGTCATATAGAAGATCAATATGGGGTTAGATAAATATTAAGCATATGAAAAGCATCATGAAAGAATAGAACATCAAGATTATGAAAAATAAGGTTTTTGTAATCGATTACACTTTTATTGTAATTGATTACACGTGTTCTGTTTTCCTTGTAATCGATTACAAAGTTCGTGTAATCGATTACACGCGTTCTGACTTAGCTTGGAACGCTTAACAGAGCCTTTGTAATCGATTACAATGGTCCTGTAATTGATTACCAGACTACTAAAGCTCAATTTTTACATCTTAAACAGTAAAGGACCAAACTTGAATCATTCAAAATTGTTCCAAATCATTCCAAATCAATTCTAAACATCATTTAAACATATAGTCCAATTAGATTATGATCCAAAACACATTATTGTGCAGCAAAACAACATATTATGCATCAAGATATCATACTATGCAGTAAGATATCACATTATGTAGCAAAGCAATACATTATGCATCAAAATAGCATATTATGTAGCAAGTTAATGTATTTTACGACAGAATTAGATGCATGATTGATCCATTATGTCAAGTTCAAAGATATTGATATTATACATGTCATTTCATACAAGAAGCATATTCAATTAGCATATTCAAGATATATAGAAATATTTTTCAAGATGTTAAACTAGTAAAGCATAGAGCAAGTCTCCACTTAACCAAAGGATGTAAGTTCAAGCTTCTTGGAGACAAGGAGGACAACTTAAAGTATTTTCTGGTTTTCTACTTGGAGCAGCCACTTTTCAAGATATCCAAAGTCAATTCTTGGCCTTCAAGCACACCTACAACACACTTCAATTTTTGACTTTTGGTACCCAAATTTTCTTGGGTCCTTGTGTGTTAGTTTTTGGAAAAGTGCCTTTGGGAACCCAAACCATTTTAGTTCCTAACTTGTTATTGATATTCTTCCTTACATTGCAAGTTGATGCACTATGCCCTATCCTACCACAATGAAAGCATTTAATAAAGGGACTACTTGATGTACTTGATGAAACAAAGAAATTCTTGAGAAACTTTTGTTGGTTATTAGGATTATACCCCAAACCATCCTTTTGAAAAACACATCTTTGTTTCCTTAACAATACATTCAAATTATCTCTTTCAAAAGTAAATTTTGAAAGAGTGTTTTTCAAATCCTCAATCTTAATTTCAAATGCTTTACATGATGAGCAAGATGAGGGTGTAGATGCATTATCAAGTGATAAACATGTCATGCAAGAAGAATTTATATCAATAAGTCCAAGAGTTTCATTTTCTATTCTTAGTTCCTCAATTTCCTTATTTATAATAGAGATTTTGTTTTCAAAAGAGGAAATTGTTTCGTAGATGATGAAATAAATTTTGTAAGCCTCATAGATTCATTATGTAATTCTTCAAATGCATCTTGTAATTCATCATAGGAAGGGGAAGAATTTAATTCAGAATTTGAGGATGTTACCTCTATATCATCTTCATCTTCCTCTTCTCCTCTAGCCATGAAGCATAGATTGGCTTTCTCATTGTCCGAGCTATCGATTGAATCCATGTTGCTATCATCCCAAACTATGTAGGCTCTTCTTTTTTTTTTAATCTTTTGAGGACCTCTTCTCATACTTTCTACTTTCCTTTGATAAATTGGGCACTCCATCTTCATGTGACTCAATTGTCCACATTCATAGCATTTAGGAGTGGATGAGATTCCTTCCCCTTTGTGATAGACATTCTTTTAGGGAAAGAGAGGTTTCTTTTAGCTCCACTCTTCTTGAAGAATCTTTCAAATTTCTTTACTAGTAGAGCAAGATTCTCCTCGTCTATTTCTAAGTCATCTCCATCATCTTCATCATTATCATCGTCATTAATCATGGAGAAAGTGGCCTTGAGAGCTATTCCCTTCTTTTTCTTGTCAATCTCCTCACTTTGGTTGAATCTATTCAATTCCAATTCATATTCTTGGAGCTTGCCAAAAAGTGTGGCTAAGGCCATGGTTGAGAGATTTCTTGACTCCGCAATAGCCATCACTTTAGGTTGCCAATGCCTGCCCAAACATCTCAACACTTTTTTAATAAGATCTTCATTAGGAAAAGTTTTTCCCAATGAAGCAAGATGATTTACAATATTTGTAAAACGTTTTTGCATTTCTTGAATGCTTTCATTTTGGTACATTCTAAAAAGCTCATACTCATATGTGAGAGTATTGATCCTTGATCTGTTCACTTCACTAGTACCCTCATGGGTTACTTGTAAGGTGTCCCACATTTCTTGGGTAGTTTAATAATTTGACACCCTAAAAAATTCATCATACCCCAAGAATATGGTAATGATGTTTTTAGTACTCAAATTATATTGGACTTTTTTCTTATTATCATTGGTCCATCACTTCTTGGTATATTAACTTTTATACCATTAATAACTTGTGTAGGGATAAAATAAACATTTTTTATAGCATCCCACACATCTAAGTTAATAACTTCAATAAAAATTTTCATTCTTTCTTTCTAATAAGCATACTCATCCCCATTGAAAAAGAGAGGTCTATAGATAAAAGAACTTTCTGAAAAATCATTTGAGGAGGCCATCACTTTCTCTTGAAGCTGCTAAGCCCTTTACACAAGAGCCTAACTCTGATACCACTTATTACTAAGTGGTCTCAAACTCAAGAGGGGAGTGAATTGAGTTTATGAAATATTTTCACAAATCTTTCATAAAATATTTGTTTATCAATTTTCGTTGAAGCTATTGGATAAATGAAGTGAATAGATAAATGAGATTGAATACTTTACTCACAAATTAAACAAGCCAAGATGAATAATATTCAAGTAAGCATATAAAATAAATGTACAAATGTAAAGAGATAGGGTTAAGAGAATCAAACACAAAGATTTATCTTGGTTCAGCCACCCCTTGTGACCTACGTCCAGTCCTCAAGCGAACCACTCGAGATTTTTCACTAAACTTTAAGCTTAGACGGGTGATTGAAAACCTTTATAGATTGGAGCACTCAACAACACATTGGGATACCTCACCCTTGTGCTTTGAGCCTCAAAACAGGGATGCCTCACCCTTTACAACCTTTAAGGGATACCTCACCCTCTTTACACCTTTGAAGGATACCTCATCCTTTTTCACTAGTGGGATACCTCACCCTCTTTATAGAATAAACAAAGTGTTTGAATGATAGAAACTCTCTCAAAGTGTAGATTGATACAAATTGAAGCTCTAGAATGCCCCTTTTGAATATCTTAAGTTTTCTAATAAAATTAGGGCAAAAACATTTTCAAAATTTGATTCTCGTATATAAGTATTAGATTGATGTTCTGAATTGAAGGTCAACCCTTAATGAAGGCCCAAGGTAAGTATTTTTAAGTTGTTGGAAGAAAGGAACCATTAGGTAGCATTTATGGCAACATTAAAAGCCAAGAAAATAGTTATTGGCTACTGTCAGACCACTGGTAATCGATTACACAATCTCTGTAATCGATTACATGGCTGTTTGAACGTGTTCATGGCTTTCTGGGTACTTGGTAATCGATTACCGCTCAGTGTAATCGATTACAAGGCCTCTGACTTTCTTGTAATCGATTACCATTTCTCTGTAATCGATTACATGGCTTCTTGAACGTGTTCTTGCCTTTCTGGGCTCATTGTAATCGATTACTAGCTTGGTGTAATCAATTACAAACATCTTGTAATCAATTACCTTGGCCTTTGAACACATTTTTCAAGTCCAATTGAGTATGTAAGCCATTTCTAACACTTAGATCATTGGATTAAACATAAATGCCTTCATGAATATTGAATCCAAGATTAAAATCAACATTTCTTGAAAAATATGTTTAACTTTGAATTTACAAGCTGATTTTGAAAACAATATTTGGAAAACCATTTGAGAATCATTGAGATACTTAAAGGGCATTTTACATTAATATTTTAAAACCTATAACCTATATCAAATATACCTCTTTTGATCTTAGTTTTCTTCTTTTGATCTTGGTCTTCTCTTTTGATCTTGATCTTCATCTTTGGTTTTGTGATCATCAAAAACCATTTGACATGCTGCAGGATATAAGCATTCACAGGAAGTGTGTAAAATTTGAAATAGGATTGAGAGAGAATATTAGAAGAATAGTAAAGCAAATGGAGATTAGGGATTTTTCTACTCTAGTTAGCAAGTATAGAATTGTCGAAACTTATTATCTTAAACCCTCATGAGAGTAAGAATCACAAAGTTCCCAAAAATGAAAAAGTTTAGATGATGAGTTTCCTATTTTCCATAATTGTCCTAGGAAATTCTAGAATTTTGTTTAGTCCCTATACACATTATTTACTAACTATCTTTATACTCACTATGCTCTATTAGGTTAAAGTAAATCTACGGAGATAAACTAATAGACTTACAGGTATCTACCTTAACCTATAACCATTTTCAAAATATTTTGCATTCTCTATTTGACATCTCCATTAAATCTTATAATTTTCCAACCACTTTCTTATTTTGTTTGGCATTTTTTTGGTAATGATTTAGTTTGGCATTTAAACACTCATTCTATATTATTAAAAATATCAAATTAATTTAGTTAATTCCTCAAAATTCAGCATAACTCATTCCAGTTATTTGTGGTCAAGAAATAAATTTTTCTTATTTATTTTTATCATCTAGGTAATTTATGTTAAATTCTAAACTAATATAAACTATTTCCTATATTATGGGTTGTAGCATCATGCCTAAGCTAGCTCAAAAAATTATCAAAAGTTAACAAATAATTAGTACAAATATTAATGAGTTTCTATATCAATTATTAAGATTAATAGGTTAGGGAGGATATTATAGGTAGTCATGCCATTTTGTTTAAAAAATGTTGGACCTACATATCAAAGGACCATTAATACTATATTTCATGATATAATTGGTAAATTCATGGAATGGTTAAATCGAAGTCAGAACAGGAACATTTAACAAACGTGAGACAATCATTCGAAAGAATGCAAAAGCATGGATTGAAAATAAAGCCTATTATATGTGCTTTTGGTGTTTCTGCTGAAAATTTTCTTGGATTCTTGGTCCAAAAGAAAAGAGTCAAAGTTGATCAAAACAAGGCTAAAGCCATACTTAAAGCATCATCTCCTACAAATTAGAAGCAGCTCTAATCTTTGTTAGGGAAGATAAACTTTCTAAGAAGATTCTTCTCGAATATATATGGAAAGACCAAGGTTTTCTCCCCGCTTTTAAAGCTTAAAGCGGAAGACGAATTTTGATGGTAGAAAGAACACCAAAAGGTCTTTGACTAAATCAAGCATTGCATAGCCAATCCTCTAATCATGACGCCTCTAACACCAGGACATCCCTTGAAGCTATACATCTCAGCATCAGATGAAACCATTGGGAGCATGCTAGCCGAAGAAGATGAAAATGGAATTGAAAAAGCCATTTATTATCTTAGTAGGGTTTTGATAGATGCTGAGACTAGATATAGTGTAGTAGAAAATATATGTTTAGGTTTGTATTTTTCCTATACTAAGTTAAAGTATTATATAAAGCCATATGATATACTTGTGATTTGAAAGACAGATATAATAAAATACATGTTATCCAAATCTATCTTGCATGGTAGAGTAAAAAAATGGGCTCTTGCTTTAACTGAATTTTTCTTAAAATACGTTCTATTGAAGGCTATGAAAGGCTAAGTATTGGCAGACCTTTTGACTAATCATCCTTGTGTTGACATAGAAGAAAATGATATTAACTATATGTGATTGAAACCATGGAAGTTGTATTTGAATGGATCAAAACCCAGTGGAGGTGTTGGTTTGGGGGTTTTGATATAATAAAGTACATGTTATCTAAATCTATCTTGCATGATAGAGTAGAAAAATGAGCTCTTGCTTTAACTGAATTTTTCTTAAAATACGTGCTATTAAAGGCTATGAAAGGCCAAGTATTGGCAGACTTTTTGACTAATCATCCTTGTGTTGACATAGAAGAAAATGATATTAACTACATGGGATTGAAACCATGGAAGTTATATTTCGATGGATCAAAACTCAGTAGAGGTGTTGGTTTGGGGGTTTTGATTATTTCACCCATTGGAATCCCAACTATGTTTTTATTCGAATTAAAGCATGGTTGTTTGAATAATGAAGCTGAATATGAAACTTTGATAGCTGGCTTGCAAACATTAACTTCACTCAAAGCCAAAATTATCAAAGTGATGGGTGACTCCCAGTTAGTCATAAACAATTAACTCGATAATATAAATGCATTAACCAAAATCTATTCAGGTACTTTGCTTTTGCAGCAAGATTACTGTGTGAATTCGATGAGGTTATGATGCAACATATTCCAAGAGAAGATAATTACGAAGCTAATGAATTGGCACAAATAGCTTCAAGATATAAGATTTTGAGCAAAACTTTAGTTAAGTTAATCGAAATCAAGGAAAAATTGTATCCATTTGAAAACTTTGAAATTTAGAGAAAAACAAGGATAACTCTAATTGGAGAAGGTCAATCGTTGATTATTTATGAAACCTAAATTCATCAGTCGAAAGAAAAACAAAATATAGAGTCCTACACTATGTTATAATAGGTGATTCAGTTTACAAAAAGTCAATAGAAGGAAATTTGTTGACGTGTTTAAGTGAAGAGGAAGCATACACAGCTTTGGCAGAAGTACATGAAAGCATTTGTAGTGCCCATCAGGCTGGTGAAAAGATGAAATAGGTTTTGCATAGGCAAAGGGTATATTGGCCTATAATGGCTAAGGATTGCAATTCCTATGCTAAGTCTTGTGAAGAATGTCAAAGGAATGAGAACATTCAGCATGTTCCAGCTAGTGAATTACATTCGATTGTTAAGCATTGGCCATTTTGGGGATGGGCACTTGATTTGATAGGGCATATTCATCCCCCATCCTTTAAAGGGCATAAGTATATATTAGTTGTTGATGATTATTTGACGAAGTGGGTCGAAGCCGTTCCATTGAAAGATGTTAGTCAATAGGATATCATCAAATTTATTGAAGAAAACATTATATATAGGTTTGGTATTCCTCAAACCTTGACAACTGATCAAGGGACAATTTTTACTAGTTGATATCTAGTAGAGTTTGTTAAATTGAGGAATATTAAATTAATTACTTTGACTCCCTATTATGCTCAAGCTAATGGGAAGGTTAAGGCAGGTAATAAAATCCTAATTAGATTAATAAAAAGACATATTAGTCGAAACCCAAGAAGTTGGCATGAAATATTAAGCCAAGTTCTATGGGCTTATTGAAATTCTCCTAAAGAGGTAATTGGTACTACACCTTACCATTTGGTATATGGTCATGAGGTGGTTTTACCAATTAAAATTAACCTTAAATCGATTAGATTACAACGTCAAGATGAAATTCTAACACAAGATTATTGGGATTTCAATGTTTTTGTGAATTAAATCACACAGATGAAGAAATGTTAATTGCTTTTGAAAATTTGATTTAACAAAATGATAGAATTGCAAAATTCTATAATCTACGAGTCAAGAAAAAGGAGTTTAAGTTAAATGATTTAGTATGGAAGGTTATTTTGCCCATGGAGAAAAAATTGAAGTTATATGAGAAATGATCCCCGAGTTAGGATAGACCATATCAAATTGAAAAAGTATTCTTTGGAAACACTTATTCAATTATAAATATAAATTCTAATGAAAGAACTACTTCAATTAATGGCAAATATCTAAAGTAGTATAGGCCAACAATCCATAAAATAAATATTCCATACTAAAAGTTTAAAGTATTATTGGTATAGTACAATTTTGAATATATATATATATACACACACACACATTCTGAAAAACAAAATGATGGAAATAGGATTGAAGAGATCCTAAAGTCTCCTTTGCCTTTTTCTTTTTTGCTGAAGCTTTTTTGAAAGTTGAAGTTTAAGTTTCGATTGATGTCAATACATCCTTACTTTCGACCACCCATTTTGAATAATTCTTTTTCAGTTGCTGTTCTTTGGTTGTAAAGCTGCCAATAGTTACTCTAAGCTCTTCCTATTGTCGTTTGAGCTCTTTCAGTTGACCTTCCAACTTGGTAATCTTTTCTTCATTTTGGTTTATTCATTGTTCGGCAGTCAAAATAACAGTGGTCAACTTCGAGCGTCGCTTTTTAGCCTAGGATACATCATTCATCAGTTTGCCTCTTTATTCCAAGAGTAGTTGATGATCAGTAATGGCCTTCTTGAAACTAGGAAATTTGGTCATTAAGTCTTCTAATAAGCTCCTTAATAACTTGTTAAGTATTTGAATCTAGAAGTTCCTTGTTTTGATTAAGCTACTCGAGAAGACTAACCATCTTCTGTTTATTATCTTTAGTAGCCATTAGTTGATCTAACCCAAGGTTCAGCAAGGCAATGAGCTCTTTCAATAGCTGAGTGAGAGATATGCTCTGGACTTTGACTTCTAAATGAGCAGTTGAAATAATAGACTTTGAAGATAATGAGGTTTTCCCAGAAAGAATGTCTTCGATTAACTTTAAGGGGTCATCTTCATCATCATCTTCATCTATGTTACTGGCATCTAGATCCTCACTGCTATTGACTTAAGTTATTTCAACTATTTCTTAGAGGTAAGCAGGGGCTTCAACTACAGATTATTGATTAGCTTCAACTTTAGATAGATTTTTTTCAAGTTAGGGAGAAGTAGTTCCTTATACCAACAAAATTAGAATTAGAATAAGTTATATAAAAATCAAGTTCGAATTTGTAACTTGAAAAGAATATATCAAACTTGAACATCAGCTTCAATAGGAGCATATCAAGCAGTTCTAGTGCTCACTTCTTTTTTTGATTAGATTTTAGAGTTGAAAAGCCCGTTGAATCGAGCACTGAGAGAAAGAGATACTTCAAGCAAAAGTGTTAAGACACCTGGTGAAGGGATCAAATCCCTTGGAGGAGAAGGAGGAGTCTTGGACCTCATTGAGGTCACAGGAAAGTTTGCTCTTGGTGATTGGTGGGAAGGTTCCTGTTCGAAATCTAGAAGTTAATAAAATAAAGGGAGTATTTTGAGCAATATAAGGTAAAAAAGAACGATCTTATCATAGTATTTTCAGTCCTTTGACTTGCAAAGGAAGATCTAGAAGATCTCAAAGTTAGTTACTCTTCGACCTCCTGTTGGGAGGAATACGAGCTATCAACGTCTAAAATAACTTTGTTTTTGACAACCATATGCTTTACTCGGCTAGTATTTATTACGCTTTCACCTATGGCCTTTTTTCTAAAAATTAAAAATCAATCAAAGTTAGAGATGAAAATGACATAGATGATATCAAAGATTAATTATTTTTACCTTGGATTTTGGGGTAGTCGTGGTTTCGATAGGGTCTTCGAAAGCCTTTTTATCGGTTGATTTTGACTTGGAAGAAGTTGGTCCAATAGACTTTTTTTCTGAGCTAGAGGTAGAGATTGTTTTCTCAAAGGTCTTGGACTTAGTTTTTGATATTTTCTTGGGCCTTTGAGGTTCGTCCTCCCAATTTTCCTTAGCCCCCAAGTCTTTTATCACTCTTATCCTTCTTGAGACTTCATTAAGAAAATGAGATGGTCAATGGTCAATTCAAAAATAAAAAGATGAGAAGGAATTAATGAACTTTACCTTGAGGTGCATATTTTATTACTCGAGTGTATCCATAGATTGGATCTCAAAAATTATCCAAATAGCAGTTGCAAAAGTCACCTCATGCTTCTTCGAGTCCTTGCCCACACCCAATGCTCCACTTTTGGGGTCTGGATACTGGTTAGCCATACCAAAAGGAGCATTGGGGAAGGGGGGAACTTAAGTGGGGTTTCGAGATCCTTAAATGTAGCAAAAGGATTCGAAATCATAATATTAATAAACTATGCATAACATTTCTAGTAATGTTCTGCCCACTTTTGCTTTAGGATTTGCTCAGCTTCTCGAACCACTAGTCTTAAGTTACGAGGGTCATATTTAACTTTAAAGAATTTCTTGAACTTGAAGATTTTGTTGAGGTACATACCTTCTGACTTCTTCTTGGCATCTCCAGTCTTCTCAGAAAACCTTGGATTAGTCATTCTTCGAAAACAGTCTTCAATTGAAAGCTTTTGAGGTGAGTAACACTGGTTTGGTAAAACCAAGGGTTGTGAAGAAAAAAAGTTTGCATTCGAATGGATTGAACCCTTCCCTTTTCTCAGCATTTTTCTTAAAGAAATATTTATACTCTTTGACATCTCTAGCTCTAGACTCATATATTTGACATTCTTCTTGAATCGAAATAAGAGAAGGAATGCATTGAGAGAAGCCAAATTGGCTTAACATGCAAGAAGGAAAGTATAGCACAAGACTAAAGTCTTTCGACTTTGGGAAAGCTAGGGACAAAATTTGAGTAGTAAACATGTTACTCCATAAATTGAGGCTTTCATACTAGGCCTCTGGGGTTTTATAGAAAAAAGGTTGTCAAAACCAATTAGGTCCACAGCCTCAAGAAGCTAAAGGAGAAAAGTTAAAGTTATCAGAATGGAGTTTCATGTTAATGAACAAAGAAAAGAATAACTTGAAGTCCTCAACCTCCTTTCTAGACTTAGAAGAAAAATAAAGGTGAGATAATGATAAACACATTTTTTATACATTATTTAACCCTCATATTTAGTCTCTTAGACCTCTTATATGCTTAATTGATTAGTTTTGGTCACAATTTATAAGTTTTGGCTCAAATTGGGCTTAATTGAATTTTCCAACATTATTAGCATTTTACACTTTTTTTGTATTTTGGTCATATCTTGAGTTCTAGATATCTAATAATTGTGAATTTTACCTTGTAAGAAATCTGAGAGAAAGCTCTACAACTTTGATGAAACTTCCAAGTCTCAATCGAATGTCTAGTAGACTAAATTGAGCTTGGAAGTCAGAGCTTGGGTTCTATCGTGTAACCCAAGTATTATGTACTAATTGGACCATAACTTGGGCTGTAGGTGTGATATGGACCTTAAACTGGTGGAATTGGGAAGTTTACACACAAATCTCAAACTCTTATGAGATCATGAATTGAAAATACAATGTCTTGATAGTGTTTCACTCCTATGAATTTGGATGACAGGATCAGAGACCAGTTAAGAGTGAATTGGGTATAACTCTCTCATCTTAAACCCAATTGAAGTGATTTCAGTGGCCAATGAAAGCTAAGAGACTGAAAATTAACTTTAACCTAGGGGAAATTAGTATTCTTAATTTTGAAGTTAGTTATTTTGTTATAAAGAGGGGATCTGAGATAGAGGAAAACCCTAGCTGTTTTACTTGATTCCTCTTTCTACAGTTTTCTCCATTCTCTTTAGATTTTCAACTTGTTCTCTTCTTTTTCTGAGTTCTTCCCTTCCATTCATAGAGGGGTAGAGGATTTAATCAATACAAGGGATTGATATTCTTAATGATTAAACTTGAGATTCTGTTTTAATTGTTATACATTCAATTATTAATCAAGTTTCTCTTCTTCTTCTTCTCTTTGTCTGATTCTGATTGAATGCTTAATTTGATTGAGATTGTTATATGTTAATTATGTAATTATCATATTCTAAGGAGGATTCCAGAGATTAAATAAGGCATCAAATGTAACACCGCAAAAAATTAATAACCATGGCACAATCGTCATTATACCGCAGTCACTAAATTTTGGCGTCCTACAACTCAAATAACAAGTTTTCCAAATTTAATCATTTTGCATATGAGGAAAATATGAGCCACGAATGAATAGTTACACATTCTATCATTTTGAAATGTAGTTCGACAAGATATACTCAAGATACAACATATAAGACTAGTTAATTACCTTAAAGTATACATATAATTAAAATAACCCTTATACAGATAATGCAAAAGAAAATATAAACTACCCATAAACAAATCCATGACTATGGAGTTGGGTACTCCATCGGATCCACCTTGAGATCCTCCCCCGGTTTATCTGAAGGCACAAAGACAAAACAATGTGCGGTCTTACGGGCAGGTGCCTTCGTAGCTGATGCCACAGACACCTCGTCCTTTCTAAGGGTATGCATCAAATCACTCCACAGCTTCGGAATGAGTAAGGCAACTCTGCATGCACTAATGTAGTGAAAATCAGGATAGGATCTTCAATCGCGGTCCTCTTCACGGTCAAGATCAGATCCCTAACATATCATATACGCTTGCCGGTCTAATCGACTTGCCAAGCGTTGGCAGCCCTGGTGAACTCAAACCTGACGAAACTAATAAAACCCCTTCTTGTTGCCCTCGTCAAACACAGGAAATCATACCAAGTATGGTCTAGGAAAATCAACCTCGTCCCCTTTACAGACTTTAACTAAAAATTCACATAGAACAAGAATAGTGCAAGCAAGAGATGAGATATCCTACATCATTACTAACATGGCAGCAAAGGAACATAATAGGAATAACGTAGTCATTCCACATATATAGATATTGTAAATATATTCAAATTAATAATTGCATAGATATTATCAGAAAGTATATTACGCAATAATATAAATATCAACAGCACTATAACAACAAGTATCCACTACAGATATATAACAAATATTTATGTCTCCACAATATGTATGTTGACCATGCCATGACAATATGTGAACTGACCAAGCATATAACGCATATGCTGACCATCTTCATGTACAATGTACTCATTTCCTACTCCATGAAGCTAACTCAAAGTTTTCAGAGATGAATGCCCTAGAAGATCTGTCCCCCCTCAATAGACAGCCTACACCAGGCCATAGAAAGCAATAGTGCCTTGTCGGGCTGCCAGTGTGTTGCAACAGTGTTCACGGCCAGGGGTATATAAGGTGATAACTTGATCACAAGTAAAACACCGCGCCCTGACATCCTCCTAGGTCTATTCAAGACCCCACTATCTTGTAAGTCCTCATTCACTCCTAGGCATAAAATGTCATAACTGTATAATGCATAAATGCATATTCAATGGGATTCAACCTTCCGTTGTACCGTTCTGCATGGTATCAAAGCAATCGTCCATACAATTGTTTCAATATCATTTTCATCAGTGATATTATACAACTGTCCATACGACTACATAGTACCACTATTATCTAGGTTTTCCCTAATAACCAGTCCTTTTTGACTAAATCATCTACCTGATAGTTCTGGTTATAAAAGCAACCAATATTTGACTAAATCGTCTACCTGATGTTTCTTGGTCCGGTACTTCGGTTCTATAATCATAATGTCGATGCATGCTCATCATGTTTGACTTTTTCAATTATGCCTCAATGCATGTGGATTCAATGCGTATATATATATATACATAGATTCACAATGATAACATAATTTATCCAAATTCGCAAGCCATAACGAATCAATATTAAGACCTCAAAAGTAAACACATACTATTCAAAGTTGTTACAAAAGTTATGCCTTAATTCCATTATGTTCTTGCATTAACTCTCTTAGGATATTTACATTAAGTTCCTCACAACCCTCCTCACACTCATGTTCTTTCTTTATCCAAACCTCACTCTAAGTTTTATGATAAGATTGTGTTCTTTATCCTTCCCATATTATGAGTTCATAATTAAGTGTATATTCATTTAAATAACTAAGTTCTAGCTTGTTAAAAAGTCTCATAATGAGTTCCTAATGAGGTCGTGAGCCTCCAAGGGACTAGAAAAATCCAACCATACTTCATTACCCAAAGTACACAGCCATGCCAAAGTACACGGTCGTGCCAAATTACACGGCCTAGGCCGTGTATGCCTCTGGAAGAACATCCCTTTTTGCGCTGCTCGATTACACGGCTGTGCAAGATTGCACGGCCTAGGCTATGTATGCCTCTGACTTGTGCATTGAGCTATGTTTCCAGTGGGGAACATGGCCTGGACCGTGTAGATCCACACAGCCTGTGAATCTACACCAGAATCCATGAAAATGAGCTTCTCCAAGCTTCCAAATCAAGTGGGTACCAATCTATATACATATTTAAGCATTTAGACACATACAAATCCATCAAGATTCATAATGACAAGCATAGAAAATCATACAACACATCCAAAATAAATCATTATCAAAATCACAAACAAAGTGAGAACCCACAATGGATTCTTCACCATTAACACCAAAGGCATTTCTTCACGACCAAGATTGGGTGAAGAGGAGTATCTCCTTCTTATCTTAAGAGAAAACAAGAGAACAAGCTCCTTGATGCCTTTTGAAACTCGTCCAACATCTCCAAGAAAATTTCTAAGATGATGAAACCCAAGAAATCCAAAATCAAAGCTTGAAAAGGGAGTCCTTGGTCACAATGGTGGCCAAGGACCACGAAAATGAGAAGAGAAAATGAAGATCAAGAATATTACCTCAAAAGCTTCAAGCTTTGGGCTTCAATGGTGGAAGAAGATGAAGATGGATTTAGGGAATGACCACCAAGGAGAACAGTCTTAGGATGAGGAGAGGATGTAAGAGACAAGGTTGTTTTGGCAA
Source organism: Ormosia semicastrata (assembly GCA_029884595.1). Taxonomy (NCBI): domain Eukaryota; kingdom Viridiplantae; phylum Streptophyta; class Magnoliopsida; order Fabales; family Fabaceae; genus Ormosia; species Ormosia semicastrata. The sequence goes on from JAQQTO010000053.1 coordinate 40,179,905, forward strand.
GAAATGGTGGATGGCCACCAATGGTGACGTGTGGCCGTGTAGGAGAAAAGAGAAAGAGAAGAGAGTGTGCGTGAGAGAGAGAAAAGAGAAAATGGGAGAGGAGAAAGAAGAGAGAGAAAGTGATAGGTGATTTGGGGAAATGAAAAAGATGATGACTTCACCGTCTTTCTTTCCCTCCAACCGTGGAGCCCAATTGAGAGGAGAAAGAGTGTTATGTGGTGTTGGGTAGGAAGCTTCCTTGAGATACTTCGCACACTTCTCGATAAAGTGAAGGATGATGATGTCACTTAGATGCTATCATAAAAGTGATTAGATAGAAATAATATGCTAGAGTTATTATCCAGTGGACAAATGTTACAGTTAGCAGAAATAATTTTTTATTATTCCACAGATAATAAAATATACTATAATTTTATTTATCAGATAAAATCTCAAAAAATAAAAATCTCGTAAACTGTGTCTAGCCTCGAGTTTAGTAAGATCTCCCATCGACATTTCTACAGTCTAAAGTTTTTCGACCCTAGGCAAAATATTTTATTTTTTCGACCTCACTCAGCGCACAAGCAAATAAAAAAAATTAAAATAATCAAAAAATTCCAGAAAAATTTTTAAAAATCACAAATATTAGAAAATAACTATTTATCATGAAATAAATAATTTTTGAGATGTTACTCTGACTTTGCTCGGTATGCACGCAAAACTAAGAATATATTAAAATATTTGACATATTAAAAAAATCTAGAAAAATTCATAAAAATCATAAATATTTAAAATGATTATTTATAATAAAATAAATAATTTTCGGGATGTTAAAACTCTCCCCTTCTAAAAGGAATTTCGTCCTTGAAATTTATCATATCTTAGAACAAACGCGACTATGTTTCTTTCATTTTATCTTCTAGTTCCCATGCTGCATCTCCAGCTGCATAAATCTAAATCACCGGTACTAAGTTGCTTCCTTCCATTGAGTATCTTATATTAACGGACAATAGCGTGTTGACATCGTAGGCCGATCAATAAAAGATTCTACGCCCTTTGAGTCTTTAGCCATCCAACAGCCAACTCCTCAAACAACTGTACATCGCTGAGTGGCTCTATCGAACTTATCCTCCTTGCTCACCGTAGTAGACAAACTAAGCTTGTTTTCTTCTTAAGGCATCCACTACGACATTCGCCTCTTCAGGGATTATACTAAAATGGAAAATTGAAATCTTTCAGAACTTCTAATCATCGTCTCTGCCTCATATTTCAACTCATTCTGATAGGACAAAATACTTCTGACTCTTGAGATTACTATAGACATTGAAAATCTCTCCTTGTGGAAAATGCCTCCAAATCTTCAATGCTACTACAAGACTAACTCCGAGTTAGTGTAAGGTAATTCTTCTCATATGCTCTCGATTGTCTCGAAGCATATGTTACCATTCCTTCTATTCTGATCAAGCACACGTTCTAAACTTCCAATGCGAAGCATCACTAGTCATCCTAAAAGGTTCGTTGGGGTTGGACCGAATCATCATAGGCAAGGTAGTCGAGTGTCTCTTCAATCCTTGAAAATCTTTCCTTATATGTATTAATCCTACAAAGTTGACTCTCTCGTATGAGTTAGATGAGAAATCTTACCATTTTGGAGAATTCTGTAGTGAGTCCCCCATATTAACCAGTTAATCCTATAAAGTTACAAATCTCCGTTACGATCGTCGGTCATTCCCATTGAAGAAATGCTTCGACTTTTGATGGGATCACAACAATTCTTTCCCTTGAGATCACGTAACCCAAAAGTTGAATTGCCTCCTACCAAAATTCATATTTGGACAACTTCTCGCATACCTTCTTTTTCTTCAGGATTTGAAGAATCACAACGAGAGGTTCGGTACGTTCCTTCATCCGTTAAGAATATATCAGAATGTCGTCAATAAAGACATTGACGAATTTGTTTCAACAGAGAAGAAGATCCTATTCACGTAATCGATGAATACTACCGAAGTGTTTGTTACACGGAATGACTTTACAAAATACCCGTAGTGCTCGTAACGCATCAGAAAAAGTTGTTTTGGAAAGATCTTCAACCTTTGAGCGAATTTAATGATAGTCCAGAACATAAACTGACCTTGGAGAAAATAGTGGCTTCCTTCAGTTGATTCATTAAGCCATCTATCCTCGATCTTAACAAAAATATCTTATAGGGTATTTCTTTTCTAATTATACTGCATTCAGCACTAATCTATCTGACAAAGAGTTTGACATGGTTCAACAAAATTTCAGAATGAGCTTCATGGATTCAAAACCAGGTCTGTCTCAAGAAATACTAAAGTTTGATTGGGATAATTTAACAGGATATGGTTGGAAAATAACCAATCCATTTTCACATTACATCTAATTTGTGAAAGAAGTAAACAAATCAGATCAACAAAAAATATTTTGTCTTTAATAGGTCATAGCATAATTTAAACAACTTGGCTACCATCAATAAGTACTTAGTAGCAGATGTAGAAATAACTTAGTCAAAAGATGACGAAGATACAAACGACCCTAATGGACACATACAATCATACGCCATAAAGAAATGGGTTACCCCCAGAGTTATACATTAAAATCAAAGGGTCATCTATTGCAGTACAAGCTCCATCGTTTAGGCCTTCAGTTTGAGAGACTTTCACTCCAATTGAGGAATTAACTCCTCCTTCTTCGTGAGATTTTGAAGTACATACATCTCCTGTAACACCCCTTGATGTAGCAACCGGAGCATAATCGTCATTATACCTCAGTTTCTAAATCCAAGTGTGTCACAGTCATAATAACAGTAATTTAAATTCTCAAGAGTCTATATATATATATATGTATATATTTTTTTTTTCTTTTGCATAAGTAGAAAATATGAGCCTCAAATGAAATATAAATATATTTAACCCGTAATACAACCATTGAAATAAGATCATATTACTCACATATACATATTTTATGGTCATTTTACACCAATTACTAATGACATAGAATATAACAATTACAGAGTCCAATCAAATACAGCGGAGATAAAATACTAAAGGGGAAAAGTAGTAACCCAGGGATGGGCACTACCAGCAGACAAAACCGCAACCCCATATGTACATAACGCATAGTGTCCCAGTTGACACGACGGCATCAATGCCTCCACGCGGCTACACTCTTACGTAGTCGAAGAAATCTTATCCAGATACTCAAACCAATCAACCAAGGTGTGGTCTCTCTTTATCTTCCTCACGATCTCTTATCAAATATAAATATAAAACAGAAATGCACAAATATAGGAAAGAGGTGAGACACCCATCCTTCATTACCATTATTGGCAATAAGAAAAAGCACGGCGCAAAGCGCCCACCAAGCAATACGTTCATATATTCATCAACAGTAAATAGTGAAATTTATAATAAAAGCAATTCAATTCTAAGCAAATATCGAATCAATACAACGGTTGATATTTATAGTATAGGTAAAACAACAATAAGCAATAGCAGCAGATCACAATAGTATTTCCGAATCAACACAACAATAAGATAATCGTTTATGTATACAACAGCTTATCTTCACATTCACAGTATTCATGCCCAACGGTTTATGAGATCGACAATGAATGATGCACAATGCATTATGACACCACAATTCCTACTCTATGGAGCTAGACATAAACAATCGGAGAGAAAGATCGGGAGACATGTCTCAGAACTCACGTCGCCGCGGCCAAAGTGCTATAACTCATCAATTTATCCACGTGCACATCATGGCATTGTACGACATTCTACGCTAGATCATGAATAGGACAAGTGTCTCGGTCCGGATCATCGGTGTGTTGCATCGGTCTAACTCACGGTACGTAAGAGCTACCAATCGTCCATTGCGAGCAACCCGCACCCCGATGCCCCCAAGGTCAAGAAGACCTACACTTGTCTATTCGCACCCGCACTAAGGTGTGTTCAACTCCTAGGCAACTCGGCTTTAACAATGTCCAACGGACGTTCTCATTCTTTTTGTGCAATGCATGACTCAATCATGCTCCTCATGACAACTAGGTCAATCATGCTTCAAATGCATGTCATATCATTTAGCAACAAGGTTTGATCCCATCCACGGATCCACATCAAGCCAATAGTACATTCCAAGGATAACCACAATCTCATTCATTAATATGTATGATTCACAATTTCATACAATTCCATAATATGTCGCAATTGACCAATATAAGCATCAATATACAAATGGTCACTCACATGGACCCATAACATCAGAATACAAGGATCAAGTCAATTGATGCGTCTTTAGGTTCATTATGAATCCTAACTTAGTATTTGTTTCCATTTTCAAGGTTCATATTCAAAATCAATTCTTAAAACCAATTTAACATTCCAAGGCTATTCAATTTCCCAAAACTTGTAATTTATTTAAGCTCTTAGGCCTCACACTCTCATGTTCTTCACTCACTTAGGATTACCTTAAATTTTATGATGCTTTCACTCTTAGTCCTTTAAGATTTATTAAGTCTTGATTTTATTAAATCCTTCCAACTCATTAATTTTCCATTTCATTACATAGGTTCCTAATTTCTTAATTCCTTATGATTCCAATTTATCAAAATCACACCTTCCAACTCATTAATTATCCATTTCATTACATAGGTTCCTAATTTTCTTAATTCCTTATGATTCCAATTTATCAAAATCAAATACTTACACTCAAAAATACCTTAGAGGTTGTGGCCTCACAATGGCTCAAATCTCAAATTCATTCAAGTCATCATCTACATGTCACTCCTCTAAAACCCTAATTTCTTGACCTAACTTTAAATTAAAACTGGGAACATACTACATGTGGGAAAATTCTGAAATTTTTATCACATGAAGTCTCATGTCTTAGCTTTCAAATGGCACCGGTTTCATGTCCATACGACATCGGATCAAGAAATTATGCAACCTTGTTTACTGACTGCCAGAATACCTTTTTCGGCAGAATCTGTCGTGGGTTCAAACAGAAACTGGTATTGATTGGCTTGCTCAAAAATTCTGAAATTTTTACTACATGAAGCCTTATGTCTTAGCTTTAAAATGGCTCTAGAATCAGGTCATTCCGATATCGGTAGCTCGAGTTATGCAGCAAACATCGCTGACTGCTCACTGGATTCTGCTGAATCCGAAAATGGTTCTTTTGAAACAATTCTCAATTTCAATCATTCAAGATCATTTTCTATGTGATTTTGAGTTCCTAACTAGTTCATTAACACTTAGAAAACATTAATCACTAACTTAAACCTCTTGATTTGAATCAAACCCAAAAAATCACTCTCTTAGTTGTTCATGACCTAGGTTCAAACTCAAGAACCAACTAGCTCCAATCTATGGATAAATCCATATATTTCATTCTCAATAAGCTAAATTCCACTCCAAAACTGTGGCACTCCAAGAGATTCCCAAATATTTTTCTTCCATTTCCAATCACGTAATCCAATCCAACATACCATTATATACAACAAACCAATATTCACCCCTAATTTCTAATCAAAACCGTGGCACCATGTTAAGGTAGGAAACTCCAAATTTTCCATTTAGCAACCTCAACATGATCAAGCACAATTAATACATCAAACACATTCAAGAGCATAATCAAGTATCAATCAAATTCAATAGCATAATCAAGTATCAATCAAATTCAAGAATGCCAATTCATTCACAATTTATAATTCAAGCAAGCATACAAATAGCATACAAGGATGGATTTTCCCATCAACACACATACAAAGTCTCCTCACCACCATAAGTGGTTGAAGTGAGTAGTCTCCCTCTTACCTAGAGGAGACAATGCAAGAAAACAACTTCTTGGTTCCTTGATTTTCAATTTTCGGATTCCACCTTCAAGAAAACCATAAAGTGGTCAAATTCTCATATTTACAAATTAAAACTTGAAAAGAATGATCCTCGGTCACATAGGTAACCAAGGAAAACGAAAATGAGAAGAGAATGGAGAGAAATCAAGAGAAACACCAAGAAATCTCCTTTGCAAATTTTCGGATTTGCACCCCCCCAAGAACCCTAAAAATTCTAACTTTGTTAAATCAATTCCAATGCTTAAAAAATGAAGTATGGATAACCAACATATAGACCATAACCATGAAAATGAAGAGAAGGGAAGAGAGGTCTTGAAACTTACCCAAAAAGCTCAAAGCTTGAAGCTTGGAAAAATGGTGAAGATGATGGATTTTCAAGAAACTCCAAGAAGAAAAGATGTTTAGAATGTGGAGGGGATTTAGAAAATGTAATTAGAAGAAATTTTGTGAAGATTAGGGAAGAAGAAGGAGGGCTGGCCGTAGCAATGGTGGAGAGAAGGAGGAGAGAAAATTCAAGGAAGAAGAAGAAAAAGAACGTAAATGAAGAGAGAAAAGGTGTTTTGGTGATAATGAATTAAATGTAATATTTGGTTAAATGAAATCAATTCATCCCCCCCCCCATGTGCTGCTGCCGACGTGAAAGGAGAGAAAAGTGGGTGTGAATTGGCTTCCAAAAGAAGCTAAAGCACATGGGTCAATGTTTGGGTCAAAGCTTCTTAAGGAAGCTTGATTATTTAACCATTAATTTTGAATTAAAGTGACTTGATTAGACATAAAGGGGATTGCATTTGGATAATGTGATAGTATTTTTATTACACACTATTATTCAATGGATAATAGTTACAGTTGACAGAAGTCAGTATTTAATTTATCTGACAGATGAAATTTACACAGATTTTATTATTCCGACCGCTAAATTTCTTAAAAAATATGAAACCTCAGAATCGTGTCCAGCCTCGGGTTTAGTAAGATCCCCGTCGACAAGTCCATAGTTCAAGGTTCTCGGAGAAAACATCTTGTTTCTCGGCTCATTCGATCGCTGCGCACGTAAACGAGAAATATATTAAAATATTTGACATTTTCGAAAAAATCTCGAGAAAATTCTCAAAAATTACAAATATTATAAAACGACTATTCGTATTATTATTTTCAAATTTTTGAAGTATTACAATCGTTTTCCCCGACTCTGCTCAATACGAACGCAAAACGAGAAATATATTAAAATATTCGTCGTTTCCGAAAAATTCTGAAAGAATTCACATAAATCATAAATATTAGAAAATAACTATTCATAATAAAATTTTCCAACTTTGGGAGCGTTACAGTCGTTTTGCCAACTCGCCTTGAGTGTGCACGCAAAACGAGAAATAATATTAAAATATTCCACTTTTTTTCGAGAAAAAACCGAGAAAAATTCCAGAAAATCCTAAATATTGTAAAATGATCATTTATCCTGAAATTATTAATTTTCGGGATGTTACAATACTCCCCTTCAAATAGAAATTTCGTCCTCGAAATTTTCATCCCTTAGATCGAACGTTAACGTGTTTATTCATCTTATTTTCTTATCCTCAGATTGTGTCTTTAGTTACGTCTATTTAGATCACCCTTACCAACGTAATCTCTATATCTTTGTGTTGCTTTATTCTTCTATTCTCAATCTTCACGAGAAGTTTCTCATAGATCAGATTCTCTCTGAATTACACCAGGTTTAGTTTGATGACGTAATTTGGATCGGTGACATACTTTCGCGATCGTGACATATGGAAGATATCATGGAGATTTAGAAAGAAAGGATGACAAAATCTGTTGACAAGCTATTGAACCAAACCCGAAACGAAATTTGATATAGTCCAAAGAATTTTGGAATGGGTTTATTAGTGTCCCAGACAAGACGACACTGAAACTAAACGTCATACTCCTTCAAAAACTCTAATCACCTTTCCTGTCTCATGTTTAGCCCCTTTTTATCGAATGGATACTTCAGGTCCTTGTGATTGCTAAAGGCATTGATCGTAGCAAATGTCTCCATATTCTCAGAGCGATTTTTTTTAACTACGGCTAGCACCAAACTGTGAGTTAGGCAATTCCCAATGTGTCCTCAACTACCTTGAGGTGTAAATCACAACTTTCTCAACCTTGCATGAACACATATCCTAGATTTTACTGTGAAGCATAAAATTCTCTAAACAGTTCCATGGGATTAGGTAGAACCAAATCTGATAAGTATTCGAATGTCTCCTCGACCTTTAAAATCTTTCTTCACACTCGTTAGTCCATAAAAGTTTTGATTCTCTTCTCGTAAACTGAGCAAAATATTCGGCTATCTTGGAGGATCCATTGACACTCCTTCAATCTATGTGTCTTCGTCGATAAAACTAACTAATTCCACCGCCCTATGTGTCTCTTTTACGGTCTCCGATCTTTCCTTTTGAAGAACTGCTCCAATCTCTTAGGAATTCACAATAATCCCTCCGTTTGGAATTTCATAATCCAAAACTGAACCTTCTCAATTAAGAATCCGTACTCTGATACTTTGGCATTTACTCTCTCTCCCTTAAAGTCAGGAAAACTATGCCGAGATGTCCAACATGCATCTCCATATTTTCGAGAATAAATCAGAATGTCATCGTTAATGACAATGACAATTCTTTTCTAGGTAAGGACAAAAGATACAATTCATGTCACTCATGGATACGACAAGAGGATTTGTTACTCCAAATGGCATCACTAGACACCCATATTGCCTATAGTGCATTCAAAATCATTTCGGGGACATTCTCAATCTCCCGCGAACTTAATGATGAGCAGGATATTCATCTTTCTCCGAGGATACTCACCCTTGATCATAATCTCGTTCGTTTGACGATGGTGCTCATCTCACTAAGATGTTCCATTCTTCTCCTTAACTGACAGTACTGTAGTTTATCACGAGAAACTTACTGACTACAATGGTGATAGTCATATTCCTTTTTCTTCTGTCCTCTACAAAAGGTAACACGTATCCTTGGATTTCTTTTCCCTCACAACGCTTCAACTTTGTTGGCTGTTATGAACTCAAAAGCCTTAGTTTTCAAAAATCGCTAAGGTTCTTATCGGAATGCTCTAGCAGATAATGACCAGAAAATAACTGATCAATCTTTGAAATCATGAAATCTAATAGGTATGATTCTTGGTAAGCAAGATAGATCAACAAAAGGTTTAATCTTTATGAGAAGTAGGATAGATTAAACAAACTTAAGTGTCAATGATAAGTCTTAGTAACAGAAATGGAAGCAACTACGTCGAAGATAAAAAGACACAGATGAATCCAAATGATCCATACAGTCACAAATTGTAAAAGGAAAGAGTTACCCCCAGAATTATATAGCACGATTATCGGATCGTCATTTGAGGCGCACTTCCCTTGTTTAGATCTCCAAATGTTGAGGTCCGATTGGATCTACTATTACTAGCACCTTCCCTACGGGTTGGGCGTTGTTATTACTTTCTTAGTACCCGTGATCATAGTTCCCATTTAAACTTATTGACTTTTCCATTATTTCTCCTTTAGAATCTAGGCAGTCCATGATCATCCCAAGTTTGACTTTCCTTCAATAGATTTTAAACCACAACTTCCAATTTTCGTTACTGTGCGGTCCTCTGATCTTGGTGAATTGTCACATCAGCCTATTCTTCATATTTCTCCTACGATCGCAGCCATACTTCGATGGTCTTATCCTACGTTGATGTGTACGTCTGCCACGAGCTAGTGTCTTTCTTCGAAGACGAACCAAACATAACACAATAAAACAAACGTAATTATTTCAAACAATATTGCCTCCTTTCGGAAGTCAAACACAAAGATTCACACAATGCATACCATTCAAGCAAGACAAGCTAATTTACGAATCTTAACAGCTTCCAGCCGAACTTCTTCATTCTCGCCTCCACGGCGTAATCTCTTGTAAGTCATGTCAACTTCTAAAGCGCTTCACAAACCTAATTTACACCACTATTTCTTTCTCCGGAAGATCGATTTTCCAAAATCTTTTGATCTCCTCACAAAAGAATTCCTATTTTTTTCCCAACACAAGACGCCTAGGAGAAGTCATAGTTTCTGTACACACGAACATTACATATTGAGTGGATCAATCCTCAATATCATGCACCTGTATAACAAGTAGCTATTAACATTCAACCTACGGCAAGTCATGCATTCCTTTCCCATCATCTCAATCAAGAGACAAGGAAGTGCACAAAGACCAGGTTCTAATATGCCTAAACATAGCAAGTCCATACCCGGCTCAACAGGATGAACTCGCTCACGATACCACCATATGTAACACCCCTTGATGTAGCAACCGGAGCATAATCGTCATTATACCTCAGTTTCTAAATCCAAGTGTGTCACAGTCATAATAACAGTAATTTAAATTCTCAAGAGTCTATATATATATATATGTATATATTTTTTTTTTCTTTTGCATAAGTAGAAAATATGAGCCTCAAATGAAATATATAAATATATTTAACCCGTAATACAACCATTGAAATAAGATCATATTACTCACATATACATATTTTATGGTCATTTTACACCAATTACTAATGACATAGAATATAACAATTACGAGTCCAATCAAATACAGCGGAGATAAAATACTAAAGGGGAAAAGTAGTAACCCAGGGATGGGCACTACCAGCAGACAAAACCGCAACCCCATATGTACATAACGCATAGTGTCCCAGTTGACACGACGGCATCAATGCCTCCACGCGGCTACACTCTTACGTAGTCGAAGAAATCTTATCCAGATACTCAAACCAATCAACCAAGGTGTGGTCTCTCTTTATCTTCCTCACGATCTCTTATCAAATATAAATATAAAACAGAAATGCACAAATATAGGAAAGAGGTGAGACACCCATCCTTCATTACCATTATTGGCGGAAGAAGAAAACGACACAAGCAAAGCGCCCACCAAGCAATACGGTTCATATATTCATCAACGAGAAATAGTGAAATTTATAATAAAAGCAATTCAATTCTAAGCAAATATCGAGAATCAATACAAATGGTGATATTTATAGTATAGGTAAAACAACAATAAGCAATAGCAGTGCAGATCACAATAGTATTTCCGGAATCAACACAACAATAAGATAATCGTTTGAAGTACAACAGTTATCTTCACATTCACAGTATTCATGCCCAACGGTTTATGAGATCGACAATGAATGATGCACAATGCATTATGACACCACAATTCCTACTCCATGGAGCTAGACATAAACGGTCGGAGAGAAAGATCGGGAGACATGTACGTCAGAACTCGGCTGCCGCGGCCAAAGTGCTATAACTCATCAATTTATCCACGTGCACATCATGGCATTGTACGCAGACATTCTACGCTAGATCATGAATAGGACAAGTGTCTCGGCCCGGATCATCGGTGTGTTGCATCGGTCTAACTCACGGTACGAGAAGAGCTACCAACTGTCCATTGCGAGCAACCCGCACCCCGATGCCCCCAAGGTCAGAGAAGACCTACACTTGTCTATTCGCACCCGCACTAAGGTGTGTTCAACTCCTAGGCAACTCGGCTTTAACAATGTCCAACGGACGTTCTCATTCTTTTTGTGCAATGCATGACTCAATCATGCTCCTCATGACAACTAGGTCAATCATGCTTCAAATGCATGTCATATCATTTAGCAACAAGGTTTGATCCCATCCACGGATCCACATCAAGCCAATAGTACATTCCAAGGATAACCACAATCTCATTCATTAATATGTATGATTCACAATTTCATACAATTCCATAATATGTCGCAATTGACCAATATAAGCATCAATATACAAATGGTCACTCACATGGACCCATAACATCAGAATACAAGGATCAAGTCAATTGATGCGTCTTTAGGTTCATTATGAATCCTAACTTAGTATTTGTTTCCCATTTTCAAGGTTCATATTCAAAATCAATTCTTAAAACCAATTTAACATTCCAAGGCTATTCAATTTCCCAAAACTTGTAATTTATTTAAGCTCTTAGGCCTCACACTCTCATGTTCTTCACTCACTTAGGATTACCTTAAATTTTATGATGCTTTCACTCTTAGTCCTTTAAGATTTATTAAGTCTTGATTTTATTAAATCCTTCCAACTCATTAATTTTCCATTTCATTACATAGGTTCCTAATTTCTTAATTCCTTATGATTCCAATTTATCAAAATCACACCTTCCAACTCATTAATTATCCATTTCATTACATAGGTTCCTAATTTTCTTAATTCCTTATGATTCCAATTTATCAAAATCAAATACTTACACTCAAAAATACCTTAGAGGTTGTGGCCTCACAATGGCTCAAATCTCAAATTCATTCAAGTCATCATCTACATGTCACTCCTCTAAAACCCTAATTTCTTGACCTAACTTTAAATTAAAACTGGGAACATACTACATGTGGGAAAATTCTGAAATTTTTATCACATGAAGTCTCATGTCTTAGCTTTCAAATGGCACCGGTTTCATGTCCATACGACATCGGATCAAGAAATTATGCAACCTTGTTTACTGACTGCCAGAATACCTTTTTCGGCAGAATCTGTCGTGGGTTCAAACAGAAACTGGTATTGATTGGCTTGCTCAAAAATTCTGAAATTTTTACTACATGAAGCCTTATGTCTTAGCTTTAAAATGGCTCTAGAATCAGGTCATTCCGATATCGGTAGCTCGAGTTATGCAGCAAACATCGCTGACTGCTCACTGGATTCTGCTGAATCCGAAAATGGTTCTTTTGAAACAATTCTCAATTTCAATCATTCAAGATCATTTTCTATGTGATTTTGAGTTCCTAACTAGTTCATTAACACTTAGAAAACATTAATCACTAACTTAAACCTCTTGATTTGAATCAAACCCAAAAAAATCACTCTCTTAGTTGTTCATGACCTAGGTTCAAACTCAAGAACCAACTAGCTCCAATCTATGGATAAATCCATATATTTCATTCTCAATAAGCTAAATTCCACTCCAAAACTGTGGCACTCCAAGAGATTCCCAAATATTTTTCTTCCATTTCCAATCACGTAATCCAATCCAACATACCATTATATACAACAAACCAATATTCACCCCTAATTTCTAATCAAAACCGTGGCACCATGTTAAGGTAGGAAACTCCAAATTTTCCATTTAGCAACCTCAACATGATCAAGCACAATTAATACATCAAACACATTCAAGAGCATAATCAAGTATCAATCAAATTCAATAGCATAATCAAGTATCAATCAAATTCAAGAATGCCAATTCATTCACAATTTATAATTCAAGCAAGCATACAAATAGCATACAAGGATGGATTTTCCCCATCAACACACATACAAAGTCTCCTCACCACCATAAGTGGTTGAAGTGAGTAGTCTCCCTCTTACCTAGAGGAGACAATGCAAGAAAACAACTTCTTGGTTCCTTGATTTTCAATTTTCGGATTCCACCTTCAAGAAAACCATAAAGTGGTCAAATTCTCATATTTACAAATTAAAACTTGAAAAGAATGATCCTTGGTCACATAGGTAACCAAGGAAAATGAAAATGAGAAGAGAATGGAGAGAAATCAAGAGAAACACCAAGAAATCTCCTTTGCAAATTTTCGGATTTGCACCCCCCCAAGAACCCTAAAAATTCCAACTTTGTTAAATCAATTCCAATGCTTAAAAAATGAAGTATGGATAACCAACATATAGACCATAACCATGAAAATGAAGAGAAGGGAAGAGAGGTCTTGAAACTTACCCAAAAAGCTCAAAGCTTGAAAAAATGGTGAAGATGATGGATTTTCAAGAAACTCCAAGAAGAAAAGATGTTTAGAATGTGGAGGGGATTTAGAAAATGTAATTAGAAGAAATTTTTGTGAAGATTAGGGAAGAAGAAGGAGGGCTGGCCGTAGCAATGGTGGAGAGAAGGAGGAGAGAAAATTCAAGGAAGAAGAAGAAAAAGAACGTAAATGAAGAGAGAAAAGGTGTTTTGGTGATAATGAATTAAATGTAATATTTGGTTAAATGAAATCAATTCATCCCCCCCCATGTGCTGCTGCCGACGTGAAAGGAGAGAAAAGTGGGTGTGAATTGGCTTCCAAAAGAAGCTAAAGCACATGGGTCAATGTTTGGGTCAAAGCTTCTTAAGGAAGCTTGATTATTTAACCATTAATTTTGAATTAAAGTGACTTGATTAGACATAAAGGGGATTGCATTTGGATAATGTGATAGTATTTTTATTACACACTATTATTCAATGGATAATAGTTACAGTTGACAGAAGTCAGTATTTAATTTATCTGACAGATGAAATTTACACAGTATTTTATTATTCCGACTGCTAAATTTCTTAAAAAAATATGAAACCTCGTAAACTGTGTCCAGCCTCGGGTTTAGTAAGATCCCCCGTCGACAAGTCCATAGTTCAAGGTTCTCGGAGAAAACATCTTGTTTCTCCGGCTCGCTTCATTCAAGATCGTACGTAAACGAGAAATATATTAAAATATTTGACATTTTCGAAAAAATCTCGAGAAAATTCTCAAAAATTACAAATATTATAAAACGACTATTCGTCTTATTATTTTCAAATTTTTGAAGTATTACAATCGTTTTCCCGACTACTGCTCAATACAAACGCAAAACGAGAAATATATTAAAATATTCGTTGCTTTTAGAAAAATTCGAAAGAATTCACATAAATCATAAATATTAGAAAATAACTATTCATAATAAAATTTTCCAACTTTGGGAGCGTTACGATCGTTTTGCCAACTCTGCCGGTGTGTGCATAAAATGAGAAATAATATTAAAATATTCCACTTTTTCAGAAAAAAACCAAAAAAATTCCAGAAAATCGTAAATATTGTAAAATGATCATTTATCCTGAAATTATTAATTTTCGGGATGTTACATCTCCAACGGAAGGCTTCGTCCTATGCAAGGTACAATTCCTAGCCACATGTCCTAGCTTTTCGTACTTGAAACAAATTATTCCCTCAATCTTACAGTGCCTTGTTAAGTGGCCCTTCCCGCACTTCTTACATTTTGGTGAAGATACCACTGTCGGATTGGATTTACTGCCATTCACACCTCCTTCATGCGATTGTTGTCACTGTTGCTCCTTCGGTCGTTATGTATATAGTTTCTGCTTAAACTGATTAACCTTTCTATTATTCCTCTTTTAGAACTTAGGTAGTCCAGAGTTTCCTCAAAATCAACATTCTTCTATCAAATTCTGAACCTCGACTTCCAATTCCTGCTGTTGTGCAGTCCTCTGATCCTGGTGTGTTGTCACATTAACCATTCTTTGCATTACTTCATCTACTGCAGTCGTATCATCATCGTCATTCCCCGCATTCACACGCTTACATCTACCCCGAGCCATTTCCTTCCTCCAAGGTCAAACAAATTAAAACATAAAGAAAATCAAAAGCAATTAACTCAAACATTATTGTCTCTTTTTGAAAACCAAACGCAAGAAGTCACACAACACAATAAGACAAACCTAACCACCAAAACCCAAATGACTATAACTTGAGCTCCTTCATTCTGCCTTCTATGGCGCGATCTCCTATAAGTCTTTATCTCCCAAGCAACTGCTCGAACCGAACTTACGCCAGATACTCTTTTCCCAAGAGAATCGATTTTCTAAAACCTCTTGGACATCTCAGTCCACAAACCTTACAAGTCTTATTTGACTACCCTTTTTCTAACCCCTTGGCCCAAACAATTCTAGAGGTAACACAACAAAGGTGTAAATACAAACAAGTCCTAAGCAAGTTCAGTCATACCAGTTGAGCTTCTTTCTAAAAGAACTTCTATTACTTTAATACACCTAGGTGAAGTCATAGTTTCCCGTAGACACAGAACATTACACATTGAGTGGGCTAATACTCAATATCATGTAACTGTGCAACAGTAGCTTCCAACATTCAACCTATGGCAAACCATGCCTTCTTTTCCCAAACATCTCAATCAAGAGACAAGGAAGTGCACAACATACAAAGAAACTTCTAACATGTCTAAGCATAGTCAGTCTATACCTCGGCTCAACAGGATGAACTGCACACTGATACCACCTAATGTAACACCCCGAGAAATTAATAACCACGGCACAATCGTCATTATACTACAGTCACTAAAATTTGGCATGCTACAACTCAAATAATAAGTTTTCCAAATTTAATCATTTTGCATATGAGGAAAATATGAGTCACGAATGAATAGTTACACATTCTGTCATTTTGAAATGTAGTTCGACAAGATATACTCAAGATATAACATATAAGACTGACTAATTACCTTAAAGCATACATATACTCAAAATAACCCTTATTGCTACAACAAAAAAGCCTTTTAGCGGCAATAAATATGCATTTTAGCGGTAATAAGAATTGCCACCAAAACCTTTACCGGTAATTAATTTTTGGCCGTTGTATCTAGTGTAGGTAAAGGTTTTCCCGACCATTATATAGAGTGCCGGTAAAGACTCCTTTTATGGCCAGTAAAAATAATTCCTTTTAGTGGCAATTATTTGCCGACAATTAAAATTACCGCTAAAACAGCTCCAAGTTTGCCTTTTTATGTCATTAGCAGCTTTTGTTATTGTCGGTAAATATGCATTTTATTGTCGGTAAAAAATATGCATTTTGCTGGTAATTATAATGGCGGCTAAAACTTCCACATATTTACTTTTTTATGTTTTTAGCAGCCTTTATTATTGCCGGTAAAGACTCATTTTATTGTCGGTAAAAATTATGACTTTTACCAACAATTATAATGGCAGCTAAAATATCCATAGATTTGCCTTTTTTAATGTCCTTAGCCACCTTTGTTATTGCAAGTAAATACCTATTTTTTTGGTACAAAAATATTATGCCTATTTGTCATTCAAGGTAAGATTTCAACGTCATTAACAAAAGTTTTAACGATAATAATATTTACTCCTAAAAAACTTAAATCATAACATACAAATGTTCCTAAATACAATATACTAAAATTCATTCTAAAAAGTAAAATATATTTCATTAAATTTACAATAAAAAAGAACATCCATAACTTTATGGTGTTAACAAAACATAAAAAATACACAATCTAATAACTAGTGTTATCAAATAGTCATAGTACAAGATAGTAGGTAGTCCATAAATAAATCTTTAATTCTTGATCATAATGAAGTTTTTCCCATGCGAAATTTCTCAAAATCATAGTGTACGACCTGTAATAATAAAATAAAATAGAAATTAAGCTTGCACATCCACTGAAAGAGAATATTTTCTACAATTTTAAATCACTGAGATGAAGGAACTTCTCTCATTGCAGTTCCAGTCAGATAAATTTCATCCAAAGCATTATTTTCATTCAAATTGTTTTGCAGCCTAAAATTTGAACAACCATAATGAGATTTCTAAGAGATTTCAAGATACAGATACTCTGTGAAAGACAAATTTGGGTTCCAAAAGGCATGCATAAGTCCACCTAAATTATTCATAAATTTTGTATTAATTAATAATTAACATCCTGGGAAAAAACAAGAAGTCTGTCTTGTAATAAAAATTGATGACAACTAGGACCTAGAAAGCTTGTTTATTATTGACAAACAAAATCAAAATTGACCAATCGAACAAGAGTTTGAAAAGAAGACTTTGTTAGGATCAATAAATTTTACTACTAATGTTCGAATTAAAAAAGTAGGATTAGAAACTATATGTCTTTGTTAATATTCCCTTATATATATATATATATATATATATATATATATATATATATATATATATATATATATATATATATATATATATATATATATATATATATATATATATATATATATATATATATATATATATATATATAAAGTTGTTTTCATTTCACCCTATAGATATTGAGTCCATTTGGATACACTTAATTTGAATTGAATTTGTATAAGATTGCCCTAAGTTCTCCTTATTAAAAGTAGAGTAACTATGTTCAATTCTATAATTCTATGTTTTCCTCAATCTATAGAGTACATTGAATATACAAAATGGGTAACAACAGAGCTTCTGTTGTTTGTATTTAGTATTAACAGCTACTTTAGGATTAATGTTTTTATGCAGGTGCTAACAATTTAATAAGTATGCTTTGTATGATTGTATCACCAAAATAGTTCAGTATATGCTCCTATCTATTATCTGAAATCAAAATATTACCAAGACTAGAGACATATATATAGCTATATATTAACTTTAAAACTAGATGTAATATAATAAATAATTTAAGGAAAGGTCAAGGACTACGCTAAATGTTAAGGTCACATCATAAACTCCGATAACTTCTTGTTTAATTATTTATTCTAAAGAGTAGTTTGAGACTTTGAGTTGCACAGATGTTTAATGCTTTGACATATGCTCTTTTAAAACAACCCCATAAAAACCATAAGATCATCAGAAATTGTGTATTATCTAAAATACCTCTTTCTCGTTTGTATGTTCTCCTACATCATACTAGTCTCCTTTGGTTACAACAAGGTCCCCCTTATCATTTGTCCTCACATCAAGGCAAGCAATCACCTTAATAAACAATATTTTGTTAGCAAACCAAAATAACAAATTAATAGCTAAGAAAACATATTGTTTCATTTAACTTCAGAAAGGATTTCCATTATTACCCTCTGTGCAAGTTTTGAACCTTTCCCTTCAGCAGGCTTCTGTCTTCAAATAAATATTACAAATAGTTAATTACCTATTACAATAGGTCAAAATGAAAGTATTAACAGAAATACAAAAAATATCATATTTAGAAAGGTATGAAGGCCACCTTTGTTATGTTTGACTTTGGATACAAGAATCTTCTCAAAACAGAAAGGCCAACATCTGAAAACTTCATTTTCAGGAATCAGTACAAGAGTAAATATTCATTAAAGAACTATTATATTCTCCCAAAAAGAACGCAAACTTTGCAGCAATGCATACTTCATAACAGCATTGTACTAAAAGGTTCCCAGAATATTTTATTAATTAGAATTTTTCCATTTTTTGTTTCATTTTTTTCTGAGTCAACTGGAGCCTCAGAAGATCCTTCAATTATCACTTTCCTGGAGGAAGGTTGTACCGAATACCATGCATGTACATAACTTCAAAATTATGTTGATTCAGCAAATTTATTTCCTTCCATGACCATCTTCCAATTAGTTTCTACAAAAATTAGGGTCTAATGGTTAACATTTATGTACACATAACTTCACAAAAAGAAACTAAAGACTAAAAGATTAGAAAGAAAGGTAAAACTTGTCTCCACTCTTTTCTAGATGGAACTGAACTGCATGCACATTTCCTCTTCTAATAGATGCTATAAATTTGTCACCATAGTTGCAGGTGGAGGATATCCACTCTTTGTTGTGATCTGACTAAAAAATAAAATAATTTAGATTACTTAAACACCCACAAATCATGAAAAGGAGATTTTTAAAGGAATGTGAGACATACAGGCATGGAATAATAAGAGTGCACAAAATAATATTAAAAAAATAAGTAGGGAGAAAGGGAAGGAATTGAGGGAGAAGCAGAGAGGGGGAAGAGAAATTAGAGTAGAACAAGGGAGGGAATAGATCTAAGAGGGAGAAACAGAATGATGTTTAGTCAATAAAAAATTCAAGTCTACTAATCCAGAAAACTCAGTACACAACAATCATAAAATACGTAAACCCAACAGGCAGACCAAGTGACTAACTCACTAGAACATCATTGTCATCACTGGTTTGTGGTGGTATTATTGGATTTTAGCTTCTTTCTTTTTTTGGTCTTTATTGTACTTTAGCTTTTAAATTAGCAATTTAGCCTCCAGAAATATCTAGGTAGAAAAAAGCTAATGCCCAAGCCCTTATGAGCCTTTGCTAAGAAAAAAGCTCTTTTGAATGGATTATTGTATAAGCAACTACCATCAAGATAACCCCAAACCAAATCCCCCCTCCCCCAAAAGAATTTAGTTAAGAACCATAATACCAAATATATATATATATTAAGGATGTAAAGCCTTATATCATAACACCTGAATTTTGCTTAGCCATGTTTGAACCAAACTAACAAAATCTTCACATGTACTTGAGCCATCTTTTCTACGAAGTGATTTGTCTATAATCTTGTCAAGGTTCTTCAAATCACAAGAAAGACAAGGTACACATAAAAGTAAGCAAAGGAAAATATAACAGAAAGTGACTCATGTTATAACAAAGCATAGTAATACTGATAACAGAAATCACATAAGTGTATGAATAAAAAAACTCTGGACTGAAACTCTATTATCATAATAAGAGGGGATCTACCTCATAATTTCAAAGTTTCCTTTATTCTAACTCTGAATTACTTACCAAAGCAAAACATGCTCCAAAATATGAAAACAAACAAGCTGTTGTAAGAATTTGAGTGTGAACCTAGAAAAAACTAGCATCATGTCTCTATGAACCATGTAGGGAAATATTTGGCAATTAGTTAATAATAGACCAGAGAAATTAACAAAGTGTAGAGCCTGTGTTGAGGCATGAGAGTAGAGGAGCAGACCAATAAAATAAGAGGCAAACACATACAAACATATAGCGTCACGTTAGGGGTTCTCTACTGATAGAATAGAAGTCAGGTCTGTCTTATTCTTACCCTTTGGGGCCTTGTTGCTGCCACTCAGCTCCTGTTGGGTGTTCTGGTTCTGCATAAAATCTATCATAAGCTAGACTCCTTCAAACATATAGAGGTAAGGAAAATTTTTGGACTCAGGAAATAGTAGGATTCTTGTCAACTTCAAATTTGGGTATCAGAATCAAAATATATCAATATCAGTAATAAATATATAAAGAAAAAAAATAGTCATACTGGTCATGACTCATGAGACATGGGAACAATTCAAAAAATAATCCTAACACACTAAGCTAATAATTACAAAGATAATCCATATTAAAACTAAAACATCATGACTAAACCAGGTTATTATATGTTAAAAAGAAAAAAAGAAAGCTATAGAGAGCTTTTGATTCTAATTCCTAAACAGCACTACATGAAGCACAGATAAATAAAGAGCTATGCTATTTAAGTCTGTAAATAGCAAAAAGATTAAGGTTCTGATTGAAAGACACAAATATAAT
Organism: Ormosia semicastrata; assembly: GCA_029884595.1. Taxonomy (NCBI): domain Eukaryota; kingdom Viridiplantae; phylum Streptophyta; class Magnoliopsida; order Fabales; family Fabaceae; genus Ormosia; species Ormosia semicastrata. The sequence continues at coordinate 40,200,902 of JAQQTO010000053.1, forward strand.
GAAATCATTGCTCATATATACCCTCAACCTCGAGTAACTAGTTGTCCTCAAATATACGCAATAGTGAAAAACAGCGAAAACAATGTAATCTAGTTATTTTCAACTACCATTTTCTCCTTTATTTTTTTAGTAAAATTAAGCTAATTAAAAAAAAGTATGCGAAGTTATCAGTAATGAAGAAATAAAAATTACAAAAAGATAATCTTGAACCATTTGATCCCTAAACTCAGAAAGAAATTGAAAAAAAAAAGAAAAGAAAGAAAAAACAGAAAATATTAAGATCTAATCTAATAGCAGAAATGAGAGAAGAGCAACAAATAAGTTGAAGATCTAACCTCGAAGTGCTGGATTGAGGAGAGAAGGAACAGAGAGAAAGCGACGCGAAACAGAGGGATGGAAGGTGTGCACAGCAACGACTAATTAGTGGGTGAATGAATAAGGGATCAATGTCATTGTTGAGAAATTGATCTATGGAAGGTGGTTTCCCATTGTTGAGAGAGAGAAAAAGAGAGAGAGAGAGAGAGAGAAAGTACAAGCAGAGAAAGAGAGTGGGAAATATGGGTATGCCGCGAAAATTTTGTGAAAAAGGAAATAGAGGGAAATGTGTATGTGTCGCGCGTAAATGATATCTCCTTTTGTGGCCATTTTACTTAATTGCCACTATAAGATGCCTTATTAGTGGCTAATAAATATTTTCCAGAAGAAAGCCATACGAGAGAGGTATTACCGGTAATAAATTGATGGCCGCTAAATAATGGCCACTAAAAAGATTTTTTGTTGTAGTGTATACAGATAATGCAAAAGAAAATATAAACTACCAATAAATAAATCCACGACTATGGAGTTAGGTACTTCATCGGATCCACCTCGGGATCCTCCCCTAATTCATCTGAAGGCACAAAGACAAAACAGTGTGCAGTCTCACGGGCAGGCACCCTCGTAGCTGATGCCACAAACACCTCGTCCTCTCTAAATGTATGCATCAAATCACTCCATAGCTCACGAATGAGTAAGGTAACTCTGCATACACTGATGTAGTGAGAATCGAGATAGGATCTTCAATCGCGGTCCTCTTCACGGTCAAGATCAAATCCCCAATATATCGCATACGCTTGCCAGTCCAGTCGACTCGCCAAGCGTTGGCACCCCCGGTGAACTCAAACCTGATGAAACCAATAGAACCCCTTCTTGTTGCCCTTGTCAAACACAAGAGATCATACCAAGTATGGTCTAGGAAAATCAACCTCGTCCCCTTTATAGAATTTAACCAAAAATTCACATAGAATAATAATAGTGCAAGTAAGAGGTGAGATATCCTACATCATTACTAACATGGCAGCAAAGGAACATAACACGAATGACGTAGTCATTCCATACACACAGATATTGTAAATATATTCAAATTAACAATTGCATAGATATCATCAGAAAGCATATTACGCAATAATATAAATATCAACAATACTATAACAAGTATCCACTATAGAAATATAACAAATATTTATGTCTCCACAATATATATGTTGACCATGCCATTACAATATGTGAACTGACCATGCATATGCACAATGCGTATGCTGACCATCCTCATGTACAATGTACTCATTTCCTACTCTATGGAGCTAAACTCAAAGTTTTCAGAGATGAACGCCCCAGAAGATCTGTCCTCCCCTCAATAGATAGTCTACGCCAGGCCATGGAAAGCAATAGTGCCTTGTCAGGCTGCCAGTGCGTTGCAACAGTGTTCACGGCTAGGGGTATACAGGGTGATAACTTGATCACAAGTGAAACACCGCGCCCTGATATCCCCCTAGGTCTATTCAAGACCCCACTATCCTGTAAGTCCTCGTTCACTCCTAGGAATAAAGCGTCATAACTGTATAATGCACAAATGCATATTCAGTGGGATTCAACCCTCCATTGTACCGTTCCGCATGGTATCAAAGCAATCGTCCATAAAATTGTTTCAATACCATTTTCATCAGTGATATTATATAACCGTCCATACGACTATATAGTACCACTGTTATCTTGGTTTTCCCTAATAACTAGTCCTTTCTGACTAAATCGTCTACCTAATGTTTCTGGCTATAAAAGTAACCCATATCTGACTAAATCGTCTACTTGATGTTTCTCGGTTCGATACTTCGGTTCCATCATCACAATGTCGATGCATGCTCATCATGTTTGACTTTTTCAATCATGCCTCAATGCATGTGGATTCAATGCATATATATATATATATATATATATATATATATATATATATATATATATATATATATATATATATATATATATATATTCACAATGATAATATAACTTATCCAAATTCGCAAGCTACAACGAATCAATATTAAGACCTCAAAAGTGAACACATACTATTCAAAGTTGTTACAAAAGTTATGTCTCAATTCCATTATGTTCTTACATTAACTCTCTTAGGATATTTACTTTAAGTTCCTCACAACCCTCCTCACACTGATGTTCTTTCTTTATCCAAACCTCACTCTAAGTTTTATGATAAGATTGTGTTTTTTATCCTTCCCACATTATGAGTTCATAAGTAAGTGTATATTCATTTAATTAACTAAGTTCTAACTTGTTAAAAAGTCTCATAATGAATGCCCAATGAGGCCGTGAGCCTCCAAGGGACTAGAAAAATCCAATCATACTTCATTACCCAAAGTACATGGCCGTGCCAAAGTACACGCCCTGGAGTACATGGCCGTGCCAAATTACACGACCTAGGCCATGTACACCTCTGAAAGAACGTCTCTTTTTGCGCTGCTCGATTACACGGCCGTGCAAGATTACACGGCCTAGGCTGTGTATACCTCTGACTTATGTATTGAGCTGTGTTTCCAGTGGGGGACACGGCCTGGGCCATGTAGATCCACACAGCCCGTGAATCTACACCAGAATCTAGGAAAATGAGCTTCTCCAAGCTTCCAAATCAAGTGGGTACCAATCCATATATATATTTAAGCATTTAGACGCATACAAATCAATCAAGATTCATGATGACAAGCATAGAAAATCATACAACACATTCAAAACAAACCATTATCAAAATCACAAACAAAGTGAGAACCCACAATGGATTCCTCACCATTAACACCAAAGGCATTTCCTCACCACCAAGATTGGGTGAAGAGGAGTATCTCCCTCTTACCTCAAGAGAAAACAAGAGAACAAGCTCCTTGATGCCTCTTGAAACTCGTCCAACACCTCCAAGAAAATCGCTAAGATGATGAAACCCAAGAAATCCAAAATCAAAGCTTGAAAAGGGATTCCTTGGTCACAATGGTGGCCAAGGACCACGAAAATGAGAATTGAAAATGAAGATCAAGAATATTACCTCAAAAGCTTTAAGCTTTGGGCTTCAATGATGGAAGAAGATGAAGATGGATTTAAGGGATGACCACCAAGGAGAAAAGTCTTAGGTGAGGAGAGGATGTAAGAGACAAGGCTGTTTTGGCAAGAAATGGTGGATGGCCACTAATAGTGATGTGTGGCCGTGTGGGAGAAGAGAGGAGAGTGTGCATGAGAGAGAGAAGAGAGAAAATGGGAGAGGAGAAAGAAGAGAGAGAAAGTGATAAGTGATTTGGGGAAATAAAAAAGATGATGACTTTGTCATCTTTCTTTCCCTCCAACTATGGAGCCTAATTGAGAGGAGAGAGAGTGTTATGTGGTTTTGGGTAGGAAGCTTCCTTGAATCTTCCTTGAAAAGTTTCGCACACTTTTCGATAAAGTGAATGATGATTATGTCACTGAGATGTTATCATAAAAGTGATCAGATAAAAAAAATCTGCTAGAGTTATTATCCAGTGGACAAATATTACAGTTAGCAGAAATAATATTTTATTATTCCATAAATAATAAAATATACTGTGATTTTATTTATCAGATAAAATCTTGAAAAATGAAAACCTCGTAAATTATGTCCAGCCTCAAGTTTAGTAAGATCCCTCGTCGACGTTTCTACAGTCCAAAGTTTTTCGGCCTTGGGGAAAATATTTTATTTTCCCGGCCTCACTCAGTGTGCACGCAAATTGTAAAAAATATTATAATAATCAAACAATTCAGAAAATTCCAAAAAAATTCTCAAAAATTAAAAATATTAGAAAATAACTATTTATCATGAAACAAATAATTTTTGAGATGTTACACTGACTCTGCTTTCGGTATGCACACAAAAAGATGAATATATTAAAATATTTGACATATTAAAAAATCTGAAATTTTTTTTAAAAATTATAAATATTATAAAATAATTATTTATAATGAAATAAATAATTTTCGAGATGTTACATCAAAGGTGTTTGGCTAATTTTTTAGCTTGGTTGGATATTAGTTTTTAAGTTAATTTAGATTTTGGATGGATGCTTAATTTATCTAACCTTAATTAATTGAATTCTGGAAGCGTTTCTAGTAGAAGATTCGTGGATCATTGAGAGGCATCTTGATGTGATCTAAGACCAAGGATTTTGTTGATAATTTAATAGATCTTTAGTGATCAAGGATAGATTAACATCAAGATTGGTTAATTCTCTTAGATTGGTTATTTTTTTTATTTTGTTTTCTCTTTTTTAATTGCTTTCTATTTTTTTTAATTGATCATACAAACCCCTTCCCCCTTGTTTACTAACCTCTTAATTTGATTTTGTGATTATAATTAGAGTGATTTGTGGGCTTGACCCGGCGTTACCTTATGTTATAAGTAATTTTGGTAAACTGATTATAAATTGATTTAAATTTGGTAGCCTTGGCAGTTATCAAACTTTTGGCGTCGTTGTCGGGTATCATTCTAATTTGGTTCAATATTAGTAAGAGTATATTTGACTACTAATCATTCACTAACCTCTTTGTTGCTGTGTTTTTGTTATTTTCATGCAAAAACAAGTGATTACGGGTCACTTAGCAGAATTTCGTACTGACAAACTTGCTCAGAATAAGCTGAAACTTGGTCAATTGAAGGAAAACGGCCTAATAAACAAGGCTCATACTACATTACGAGGTCACCCCTGGATTTCCCAAATTCCATCGTTTAGACCACTTGTTCAATTTTTTAATATTGTTTATTATAATTTTTTGTTTTATTTTTGTGTAGTTTTCATGCTGTGGTGGTCCCATAATTTTTAAAAATCATTTGATAAGTCAATTAGATTTATTTTGGTGCATTTTTAGTGTTGTGTAGTGTATTTTGCTTGTTTGGTGTTTTTGTTTTTTTTTTTTTTGAGCTGTGAATGATGCATGACTAGGTCTCAAACTAGTTCTTTACTTGATTTTGATCCTGAGATTGATAGGACCTTATATACATTGATTAGAGCTCATAGACTTAGTGAAAAAATTATATCTGAATTTAGTTTTGACATTGAATCTACAAGTAAACTTGAAAGTTTAAGTAATTGTGCAACTATGGCTGATAACACTGCTGATAACATGCAAAATAGGACCTTAAAGGAACTAGCTACACCTGATGTGAACTATCAACCATTGTGCATTCAGTATCCTAATTAGGATGCTGATTTTGAATTTAAATCTGGTTTAATTCACTTGCTGCCTTAGTTTCATGGCCTTGTAGAAGAGGACCCTCATAAGCACTTAAAGGAGTCTCATGTGGTCTGTTCCACCATGAAACCACAAGGAATTACAGAAGAACACATCAAACTAAGAACCTTTCCCTTTTCATTAGATGGTGTAGCCAAGGACTGGTTATACTACTTGTTGCCAGCTGCCATAACAAGTTGGAATGACATAAAGAGACTATTTCTAGAGAAAATTTTCCCTGCCTCAAGAGCTGCTGCAATTAGAAAACATATATGTGGGATCAGACAAATTAGTGATGAGATATTGTATGAATACTTGGAGAGATTCAAGAAATTATGCGCAGGCTACCCATATCACCAAATTAGTGATCAATTGTTGATCCAGTACTTTTACGTTGACTTGTTGCCAATGGACAGATGCATGATGGATGCTGCAAGTGGAGGTGCCCTAGTTGACAAAACCCCAACTACTGCCATAGACCTAATTGTAAACATAGCTGCCAACTCATAGCAATTTAGTACTAGAATGATAACTTAAACTAGAGGAGTCAATGAAGTCCAGGTTTCTAATACTGATCAACAGAGAATGGAGCATAGACTTGATAAGCTGATTTCCTTCGTGAGATAGTTAGCACTAGGACAACAATTACCTATGCAGGGGTCTACAAAAGTGTGTGGCATTTGTTCTTGTCCTTCACATCCTACAGATGCATGCAATACACTTCAGGATGGTAGTTCTATTTTTCTAGATCAATTTGTTGCTGCAACGGGTGTCTTTCCTGGTAAACCACAATATCAGCAGCAGCAGTAGCCTAAATATGATCCCTTCTCTAATTCATACAACCTTGGTTGGAGAGACCATCCAAATCTGTGATATGGCAATACAACCTTATAACAATAGTAACCACTACAGTACAGGTAGCCCTTCCAATAGCCAATGACACAACAACAGTTTCAATCTCAAGTTAGACCAAGTGAGTAATTTCAGCAGTCTATGCAACAACCAAGTCCAGCAGCCACGAAACTTGAGCTTTCATTTGAAGATTTGGTGAAGCAGATGACCATAAATAACATCCAGTTCCAGCAAAGGACAGAGGCCACCTTACAAAATTTAGAGACAATTGGCCTATACATTGAGTCAGCTGCAAGTCTAAGGTTCTGGACAACTCCCTTTCCAAATAATCCAAATCCAAAGAGAAATGTGAGTGTCATTATGCTGAGGTTTGGAAAATATGTAGAAGCATAATCTAAGCCTCAACCAGCCAGTAAGCATAAACCAGTAGAAGAAATAGTTTCTGATAAACTGGCCTAAAAATTTATGGGTCAGAAGAAATCAGTTGTTGTCGATGAGCAGCAGCAGCCTACAGTGGCTCTTCCCTTTCCAAAGAGAGCCATTGAGACTAGAAAGATACATAAGGCAAAGAATGACAAAGAGCTCCTTGAGACTTTCAGGAAAGTGGAAGTCAATATTCCATTGTTAGAGGCAATCAAGCAAATACCGAAGTATGCCAAGTTCTTGAAGGAACTGTGTACACACAAGAGGCGGCAAAAAGGCAATGAGAGAATCAACATAGGACAAAATGTTCCAACCGTAATCTAGCCTATGCCACAGAAGTTCAAGGATCCTAGGACTTTTATAATTCCTTGCATAATAAGAAATCATATATTTGAGCATGCCATGCTAGACTTAGGTGCTTCCATTAATGTAATGCCTATGTCTATTTTAAATTCCCTTGAACTTGGTCCTTTGCAGGCTACAGGTGTGGTGATCCAACTAGCTAACAGAAGTAATGCTTACCCAGCTGGTTTGGTGGAGGATGTGTTGGTTCGGGTGAACGAGTTGATATTCCCAGCTGACTTCTACAATTTAGAGATGGAGGGAGAGTCATCATCCGGTAAGGCTCTACTCATTCTAGGAAGACATTTCTTAAAACTGCACAGACAAAGATTGATGTGCATGTAGAAATTCTTTCCATAGAGTTTGGAGATTCCATTGTGAGGTTTAATATTCTTGATGCTATGAAACACCCTATGGAAGAACATTCTATTTTTCATATTGATTTAATTGATGATTTGGCTGATAACTCATATGTTGACTTGTGTGATGAGTTTCCCGAGATTGCTGACTTTGGTAATTTTGTGTGTGGTGATTTGTGTGCTAATTGTGATGGTGATAAGTTGTGTTATGAAATATCTACATTTTTGGGATATGATGAACTTATTCCTGTATTAGCAAATTGTGCAATAGGTGATATATATGTAGAGGTTCAAGTAGCAGAAGTAGAGCAGCAGCAACCCACTAGATTACTTCCCTCTATAGTGCAGCCATCAAAGTTAGATCTAAAGTCATTACCTGAGCATTTGAAGAATGCATAATTGGCATATGATGACCAGCTCCCTATGATCGTGGCCAAAAACCTCCTTGCTGAACAGGAGGCGAGATTGTTATAAATTTCGAGAGAGCATAAGACAGCCTGGGACCCCGGTGTAAGCTCTCTTACTTTAAGCTTAGCTTGGTCATTACACTTCAAGCAATGGGATCCTGATGGAAGTCTCTCCATCTATAATTGATAAGGATGTTTCTTTCTCTTTCTTTTATTTTACTTGTCCTAGATTAATTAATGATAATTGTGGAATGTTGTTTTCTTTTGAGCTTTACATTGAGGATAATGTAGAATTTAAGTGTGGGGGAGGAATTTACACGATGTTTTCTATTTCTATTTTTTGTTTTCTATTTTGCTATTTTTAAATTTTATTTTTACTATTTTTGAAAAAAATGTGTGTTTTTAATTGCTTTCTGATGATCACATATTTGATACATTAATAAGCCTTCATTTTTAGTCATTTACACTCTCCATGTACTTAATTGATTGAGTTTGATTATGTAGGGAATTGCGGATCAAAATATCTCGCAGCGGAATAATAGGATTCCCACACAGGATCCATGTGAAAAGTCCATAATCCGAGTTTTTTAAAATTTACCTCTTGAAGCATGATAAACACAAGCGAGGTGAATCACCAACACCGTAATAGCGACGATGTTTCTGCGGTATCCACATGAACAGACTTGCAAAAGGAGTCACGCCTCTGTTTCGCGGTGCTAGCTGCGAATAGAAGAGAAGAACCTTTCACTGTCTCTCACTCACTTTCTTAGGTGCGGCTAAGGTTGTGATGTAACATCTATAGCAGCCACCTTAACAGTACTATTTATAATAGTGGCTGCTTTAAGTGAGTGTGAGCAATAGCAAAGTAAGCTGTGCAACCCTAAAACCCATCTGTCATGAGTTAGGCCCACAATTGAATCCGAGTCCAACTTGGATCCTTATTGCTCCAATTTAGTCTGTTCTAAGTGTGCGACCTGCAGGTTCTCATGACGTTAGTAGTAATATTAAAATCTCATTTTAATATTACAAGCGAGTGTATCTAGCAACACATCACTACTACCCAAGTAATGAGAATGTCAGTGATCTGACATAACCTATCCGTGATCAATGTTTCCGTGTAGTTTAGTCCCTTTGTCCAGATATCCAGATTGAACACAAGGCATAGAACGTGTCACCCTTGTTTAATTCAATCTTCAGTTTCCTGATTCCCGAGTAGAGATAGTAAAAACAAATGAGATCAATATCTCATATTGACTCATTTGAGCATGGCCATGCATTTCATAGTCTCACTCAATCAGGGGGCCCGAAGATATCACTCCTGTTATGTAGGAGGTACAAATCCCATCTAGGTCACTCACATTCCTCCACATGCATCGCAATATGTCTAATAACCAACTTTATAATCATCTTGTTACAGATGACGTTTGATGGCATTTAAAACACACAACTCCTCATGTAGGAATCGTAGTGATTTCAGGTCAAAGAACCACATACACCATTATCACTATGAGAATCGCTTATGACACTCACGTAACGATCCACGTAGCGTTCTCATGGTGGGTCTGTCCAATACATCATTACTCTAATATATATCCATGTGTAGACTTGATATCTCATATCCATGACCCGTGAGATGTGGTCATCAGTCTTCGCACATACTAGTCTCAATGCATTATTGTTGTCCTAATTAATAATAATACTTGACTAGGGACATTTAAGAATAGTATTTTATCCAATAGGATCTCACCATCAAGTCATCCACTTGATGTCCTATGGTATCAAACTTACTATTCTAAGGACTTTATTATGTCTATCAAAAAGAACACAATAAATGAAATGCCTCATATATCAAAAAATAGCATAATATAATGTATGTCAATACAAACAAAATGTATTGGCCACTAGGGCATACACCAACAGATTATGTTTTGTAAGTTTGGACTCAAATTAGATTTAATTGAATTTTTCAGCATAATTTACGTCTTACATTATTTCTGTATTTGGGCTATATCTTGGGATGTAGGTGGCCAAATAAGGTGAATCTAGTGGCATTTTAAAGATAAAAGAGAGTTCTATAACTTTCATGAAGACCTCAAAGGCCTAATCACACGAGCAGATAACTCAAATTGGGGTTGAAGCAAGAACTAGAGTGTTGTTCCTGATAGCTTGACCTATGTGTACTGTTCATACCAAATTTGGGGCTAGAAGCTGTCAAATAGGCTGAAATTTTGATGCTGAAAACCTATATCTACAACTTTCATGTTGAACATTTTTCCAGAATCTAAGGCCTAATGGGTGATATTGGGCTTGAAAGTCAAAATAGAGGAGCTATAACTGGGCTTGAGTAGTGTGCAGTAATTTGAACTTACCTGGAGTTATAGAAATGATATTGGACTTAAATTAAAGCCATTTGAAAGCTAAGATCCAGGCCTACAACTTTCATGAAGATCATAATTGCTCATTCTAATGCATTCAATGACTTCAGTGCTAAATGATTTCGGAGACAAGGAATCTCCATAATTTTCCACTCACCAAAAGTCATTTGGCATTTTTCACTCATTTTCCACTCATCCACTTACTAATGACTCAGCTCCCTTGTCATTTTGTATCTCTAATCCTCTATAAAAGGGGGTCTTGGTAGATCATTAGGAGTGTTAGGTGTTAGGTACCAAAATGATGCTAGTTTGTTACTAGGTTTTATTGTAGTAATTTTCCTTTGTTCTAAATTGAAGTCGTGTTCTTCTTCTTCTTCTTCTCTCTTTCTTTCTTCTTATCTATGAGTAACTAAGTTTCATTTTGCTTGAGTGAAAGAGTGAAGCCCTTGGTAATGAAATAAGGTTAGATTAATTTCTCTCTTGGGCTTAAATGATATATTTTCAAGTGGTCATTATACGTATTATATTTTGTTTCCAATTAATTTAAAAACCCTCCTTGTAAAGTGAAGTTCTTGATTTGTTGTAGACAAGAGATTGGCACAATGAATGCTTTAACTCATTTACAAGTGGTGGTGCTAGAAACTCTCCTTATAAAGTGGAGATCTTGATTTGTTGTAGACAAGATTTTGGCACAATGAATGCTTGATCCCATTTATAAGTGGTGGTGTTAATAGATGATTAAAGGAATCATAATATAATTACGTATATAATTTTTAATGAATTTTGAACATTGTATTTTCTGATTGGAACCTCCGTTATGTGTGGATTCTAATTGAGTTATAAAAGAATTAATCTTGTCCTTAATTTATTTACCAAGAGTGGATCTCCTAACCCAAGCAATTCTTTTTTACTTGTGAACAATTTTATTTATCATCTTTATTATTGTAACAAAATATTTACTTTACTTTAATTAATTTTTCTTCATTAAGTCTCTGTGGTTCGACCTCGGACTCACCAAGAATTTATTACTTGAGATAACTTGGTCTTGGGTTTGCAACTTTTAATCCCGCATCACTTTCCAATGATGTTTTGAGATTTCTGATGTTTATGAGTTTGAAGCAATTGAAATTCAAGATTCATAACATGATTCAATAAATTATCTTCCTTCTTCAATTTGACATACTTGGTTATGGATGTTTGATTAGTGGACTGAGTTTGATAGACTTATACTTTGTGAGATTTTGAGCCTATTGATAAATGGATTTAACATTTATGTCATTCTCTTCTTTCTTATATGATTTTCACTGATATCATTTGATCACTCTAGAACTTGTTTTGATTTTTTTTAGGATACATTTTTATTTGCATACATAAATATGATTAAGGCATTCTTTCTTGAATTAGCTACTTTGGCTAAATAGCCAACCTTGCATAATTTCCCTTTGATTAACCCCTTTGAGCCTATTTACCCATCTTTTGTTTTAGCTCATTATATGTCTTATGTGAAAAATCATGTTTTTACCTTACCTTAAGGAATGGGAGAGCATTGATTCATTTTCATTGGAGGAGCTCTTTTACCTATGGGTAATTTATAGTACAAGTGTGGGGGTCGTGCAATTTAATGTGTAATATGCAAAGTGCTTGGTGGAAGAAAAAAAAAGAAAAAGATCCAATCAAAAAATAATAATAATAAATGCAAGAAGGTTATGAAAGAAAAGAAAACCAAAAAATGAAAAAGAGGCGAGGAAAGGAAAGGAATATGTAAAGAGAATGCACATTATATGGAATTGGGGGGTGTAAAATTTCATGCTTGTCATTTGAGTTCCTCCCCAATGCTTTTTTATTCTTTTGGGTATTTAGCTTGTCATATCTATATTATTTCTTTCCCTTACCTTGGCCCCATTTCAACCTTGAATAAAGTCCTCTTGATTTGTGTGTGCATGTGCTTGAGTAGTGGAGAAGTATAAGATAAGCAAGCTTATGGTAGTATAATTTTCATGAGTTGAATTGAGTGAAATACCTACCTTTTAAACACTTGAGGGATTGAAAGTGTATCTTGTGAGGATCTATCATTCTTGATTCATGCTTTTCAATTTGAAGCTACCTTACTTATTGGTTTGAGATTTGAAGAAATGTTACTTCATGAATGTTTTGATTCCTTGAATCTTTTCTTACTCTTCTTACTTGTAAACTTTTACATTCTTAAAGGTCATTAGAAAGTGAATCTCTTGAGTTTTAGTTTTTGAATTTTTGTGTTTCTTGTCCCTTAGTTTGAATCTTCAGTTTACCTAGGACGTGCAAAAGCTATATGTGAGAGAATTTAATACACATGATTTTTATACATTAGTTAACCCTCATAGTTAGTCTCTTGGACCTCTTATATGCTTAATTAATTAGTTTTGGTCACAATTTATAAGTTTTGGCTTAAATTAGGCTTAATTGATTTTTTTAGCATTATTAGCATTTTACATTGTTTCTTTATTTCTGCCATATCTTGAGTTCTAGATATCTAATAATTATGAATTTTATCTTGTAAGAAATATAAGAGAAAGCTCTATAACTTTGATGAAGAGCTCGAAGTCTCAATCAGATGTCTAGTAGACCAAATTGGGCTTGGAATTCAGAACTCGAGTTCTGTCGCATAACCAGAGTATTGTGCACTAATTGGGCCATAACCATGAATTGAAAGTACAAGGTTTTGATAGTGTTTCACCCCTGTGAAGTCAGATGATAGGATCAGAGACTTGTTAAGAGTGAATTGGACATAACTCTCTCATCTTAAACCCAATTGAAGTGATTTCGATGGCCAATGAAATCTAAGAGGCCAAAAATTAACTTTAACCTAGGGGCAAATTAGTATTTTTAATTTTGAAGTCAGTTATTTTGTTATAAAGAAGGGATATTAGATAGAGAAAAACTCTAGTCATTTTACTTGATTCTTCTTTCTAGAGTTTTCTCTTTACTCTTTAGATTTTCATCTTGTTCTCTTCTTTTTGAGTTCTCCCCTTCCATTCATAGAGAGGTAGAGGCTTTAATCAATCCAAAGGATTGATATTCTTGATGATTAATCTTGAGATTCTGTTTTAATTATTATACATTTGATTATTAATAAAGTTTGTCTTCTTCTTCTTCTCTTTGTTTGATTCTGATTAAATACTTAATTTGATTGGGATTTTTATTTGTGAATTACGTAATTATCATATGCTAAGAGTGGATTCCAAAGATTAAACAATGCATCAAAGGTGTTTGGCGAATTGTTTAGCTTGGTTAGATATTAGTTTTTAAGTTAATTTAGGTTTTGGATGGATGCTTGATTTGTCTAACCTTAATTAATTGAATTATAAAAGTATTTCTAGTAGAAGATCTGTGGATCATTGAGAGGCATCTTGATGTGATCTAAGACTAAGGATTTGGTTGATAATTGAATGGATCTTTAGTGATCCAAGATAGATTAAGATCAAGATTGGTTAGTTCTCTTAGATTATTTATTTCTTAATTTTGCTTTCTCTTCTTTAATTGCTTTCTATTTTTGTTAATTGATCATACAAACCCCTTCTCCCTTGTTTACTAATCTCTTAATTTGATTTCATGATCATAATTAGAGTGATATGTGGGCTCGACCCGATGTAAAGGGGGTAGTTACTTAGGATTTCTATAATATTTAGGGTTTGGAATTCATCTTGTAACATCATCTTTGTAGCATGTTAGACTAGTTTATGGTTACAAAGGTAGCATAACACTTGCTTGATATGTCTGTTAATTTTTGTGACAAACTGAGTTAGTTTAGGTACTTTGTTACAACACAGAGTGTGAAAAATAGCTTAAAATGACTTAGATAGTAGCATAAATGGCTACTTTAAGGACAATGAATCTAGCGAATTTGTTTCTAAGTCACAAATAGGCTTAAGATGATGTAGTTAAAATTTGAGAATAATTAGAGTTAGTTTGGTATTTTTAGGCATATTAGTTGTGTATGTAATGCCGAATTGACTAGCAGCATATATAAAAAATTATGATAATGGTGAAATAACTTTTTAATGAATCATAGTATTTATTTTTAAGTTGTTGGATGTTGAAAAACTTGATTTAGTTGAATCTAAGTGTTCTTAGTAGATCAGGAAGTATAAGTGAAGTACTTAAGTGAAACAAGTCATATACGGCCAGCCCATATAATTGACTTTGGTTTTCTTGATATTTCACTCAATTCTCATATCTTTTTACTCATTTTTCTCTTTCATGAAGCAACAAAAACAGCAGTTGAAAACAAGGAACACAAAGAGGAAAATCTCAAGGAGGAAGAGGAAAGGAGAAAGAAAGGGAAAGGCAAGGCAAAGGTTGAACAATCACCATCACAAAGGACTTGAGGTAGGGGTTACTAACCTTAAATTCCATCTTTTTCCTTCATCATTTCTATGTTTGAAGTTAGGTCATTAGATGGAGAAAATGGGTATTGAAGAGCAACAAACTGTTTTCTTTGTTAGTTCTTGCTTTCATTAATTAGAATAAGTCATTTTCTATTTAATGAATGCAAGAGGACTGATTTTGGTCTTTAGAAAAGGTTAGATAGTTCCTTAAGTTGGAACATAGAAAATAGGTTGGTGAGATTGTGATTTTTGTCATTAATCCATACCTAAGTGAGTTAGTAAATTAAATGAGCATTACAGCATGTTTAGAGGTTCTTAGTGATGTGAGAAATCACTTAGAAGCCATTTTAAGAGGGCTAAAAATCGATTATGTTCCAATGGAACAATAACCAAAATTTGTAAAATTCTGCAGATTCTGAGTTATGCGATCAGTGCTCAAGTGCAGAGAGCTGAGCTCTTAGGCACCCACAGCCCAGAGAGCTGATGCACATAGCAGGGCATTGGGTACCCAAGCACCAGCGATAGAATAGAATAGAGCAATGCTCTGCCCAGCCAATACCTAGGCGCTAGAGAGTGGGTGCCTAGGTGCTAGTTCTAATTTTGATCAAGCTCATAAATTGGACATTTTGAGCTTCTTAATCAGTTGGGAACAATAGTATATGCTTTCTTATGTGTGTCAAGACACTTTTAGGGATATTTCACCAAGGGAATAACCACCTATCATATAAGAACAAGTATAAGTTTTAGGCTTTTTAAGAGTTATGGATTTCTTAAACTAGGTGTCTAGAACCTTGGGCACATTAGTATGGCTTAGAATACCACTTGTGTTGTGTTTATAAGGTAAGCTAGATACAAGTTTGATAAGAAAGTTAGACTTACCATAGAGGCATGATTTATTCTCTTATAGTCAAAGTTAGACTAATTATGCAAGTTTTTAGATAAATACTCTATTACCTCATTAAGTTAGGTTAACTTGGAGTATTAGTTAATGTTGGTTCCTTTATTTGTTAAAGTTGAACTGTAGTACAATTATCCTAATTAAGTATGTGAGTTAAACCCCTTAACCTTGAAAAGTGATAAAAAATGATTTTCATACATTAGTTAACCCTCATATTTAGTCTCTTGAGCCTCTTATATGCTTAATTGATTGATTTTGGCCACAATTTATAAGTTTGGACTCAAATTATGCTTAATTGATTTTTCCAACATTATTAGAATTTTACATTGTCTTTGTGTTTCTGTCATATCTTGAGTTCTCGATATCTAAAATTCTGAATTTTTCCTTGCAAGAAATTTGAGAGAAATCTCTACAACTTTGATGCAGAGCTCAAAGTATGAATCGGATGTCTAGTGGGTCAGATTAGACCACGAAGTCAGAACACAGTGTTGTCACTAGAACCTGAGCAATATGCACTAATTGGTCCCTAACTTAGGCTGTAGGTGTGATATGGACCTAAATCTGGTGGCATTGGAAATCTTACACACAAAGCTCAAACTCTTATGAAGACCCCAAATTGAAATTACAATGTTTTGATGGCATTTCACCCTTGTGAAGTTGGCTGATAGGATCAGAAACCTATTAATAGTGAATTGCGCGTAACTCTCTCATTTAAAGTCCAAATCAAGTGATTTTAGTGGCCAAGGAAAGCTAAGAAGCAGAGGATTAACTTTAAATTAGGGTAAAATTATTATTCTTAATTTTTAAGTTAGTTATTTTGTTATAAATATGGAACCCGAGATAGATAGAAACCCTAGCTGTTTTTACTTGATTCTTCTTCCTAGAATTTTTTCCATTCTCTTTAGATTTTCATTTTGTTCTCTTCTTTTCTTGAGTTCTTCCCTCCTATTCATGGAGGGGTAGAGCCTTTAATCAATCTTTGGGATTGATATTATTGAAATTTAATCTTAAGATTCTGTTTTAATTATTATATATTCGATTATTAATCAATTTTTTCTTCTTCTTATTGTTCTCTTTGTTTGATTCTAATTAAATGTTTAATTTAATTGGAATTTTTATATATTAATTATGTAATTATCATGTGCCAAGAGAGGATTCCAGAGACTAAACAAGGAATCAAAGGTGTTTGATGAAATGTTTAGCTTGGTTGAATCTTGGTTTTTAAGTTAATTTGAGTTTTAGATGGATGCTTAATTTGTCTAATCTTAATTAATTAAATTTTGGATGCATATCTAGTAGAAGATCCATGGATCATTTTGAGGCATCTTGATATGATCTAAGACCAAGGATTCAGTTGATAATTGAATGGACCTATAGTGATCAAGGATGGATTAAAATCAATATTGGATAATTCTCTTGGATTGGTTATTTCTTAATTCAGTTTTCTCTTCTTTAATTGCTTTCTATTTTTGTTATTTGATCTTACAAGCTCCTTTACCCCCTGTTTACAAATATATTAATTTGATTTCGTGATCATAATCAGAGTGATCTGTGGGCTCGACCCAGTGTTACCTTAAATTTTACTAACCTCTGTGTTGCTGTGTTTTAGTGGTTTTCAGTCAAAAACGGGTGATTATGGGTCACTTTGCATAATGTTGTATAGACAAACATGCCCAAAATGAGCTGAAACTTGGTTAGTTAAAGGAAAACGGCCTAATAAACAAGGCTTGCATACTTTTTGTGAGGTCATTCCTGATTTGCCCAAATTCTATCATTTAAACCACTTTTTCTCATGCTATAGTGGTCCCATTTTTTTTTAAATGTTTAGGTAGGACAACTAGATTTTTTTTGGTAGATTTTTAGTGTTGTGTAGTTAATTTTGCTTGTTTTGTGTTTTTGAATTTTCTATGTTGCATGACTAAGTCTTCAACTAGTTCCTTACTTGATATTAATCCTGACATTGAAAGAACCTTGCATACACTTATTAGAGCTCATAGGCTAAGTGAAAGAATTATTTTTGAACTTGACTTTGATATTGAAATTGAAAGAGAACCTGAGAGCTTAAGTGATATTGCAACTATGGGTGATAACATCCAGAGTAGGACCCTTAAGGAACTTGCTGCTCCTGATGTTACTTACCAGTCTTTGTGTATTCAATATCCTTATCTTAATACTGATTTTGAATTAAAATTTGGATTGATGCACTTGTTGCTCAAGTTTCATGGTCTTGTAGGTGAAGACCCTCGTAAGCATCTTTAGGAGTTCTACGTGGTCTATTCAACCATAAAGCCACACAAGATCCCTAAGGAGCGCATTAAGCTGAGGGCCTTTCCTTTCTCACTTGCTGATGCAACCAAGGATTGGCTATTTTACCTTTCACTAGGTTTAGTCATGAGTTGGGATGACATGAAGCGACTATTCTTGGAGATATTCTTCCCTACATCTAGAGCTGCTGCTATTAGAAAAGACTTATGTGGCATAAGGCAGATGACAGGAGAGACCTTGCATGAATATTGGGAGAGATTTAAGAAGTTATATACAAGTTGTCCTCATCACCAAATCACTGATCAGCTATTGATCCAGTGCTTCTATGAAGACTTACTGCCAATGGATAGAAGCATGATGGATGCTGCGAGTGGAGGTGCCTTAGTTGACAAAACCCCAGCTACTGCGAGAGACCTAATTACAAACATAGTTGCCAACTCATAGCAATTTGGTACTAGAATGATAACTCAAACCAAAAGAGTCAATGAAATCCAAGTTTCTAATGCTTACCAACAGAGAATGGAGCATTGACTTGAGGAATTGACTTCTTTGGTGAGACAGTTAGCAATAGGACAATAATTACTTTTGTAGATTGCTGCAACTGTGCGTGGCATTTTTTCATGTTCATCTCATCCCACAGATGCATGCCTTACACTTAAGGATGGTGGTTCTGTTTTTCCATATCAATATGTTGTTGTAGCAGGTGTTTTTCCTAGTAGACCACAATTCCAGCAGCAGCAACAAAAATATGATCCATTCTCCAACACATATAATCCTGGCTAGAGAGATCATCCTAACCTGATATATGGGAATGCGGCATCACAGTAGTAGTACAAGTAACCCTTCCAATAGGCAACAAGACAGCAGCAGTTTCAACCTCAAGCTAGACTAAGTAGACAGCAATTTCAACAACCTATGCAACTACCAAGTCCAGTAGCCATAAAACCTGAGCCTTCATTTGAGGATTTGGTGAAGCAGATGGCCACTAACAACATATAGTTTCAACAGAGGACAAAAGCTTCAATTAAAAACTTAGAAACTCAAATTGGACAATTAGCTTTTAATCTGAGTCATTTATAGAATCAAGGATCTGACCAACTTCCTTCCTAAGAAATTCCTAATCCAAAGGGGAATGTGAGTGCCATTATACTGAGATCTGGGAAATCTGTAGAAGTACTAACGAAACCTCAAGCTGCAAGCAAGCAACAGCCAACAGAGCATTCAGATTCTAATGAACCAGCCCAATAATCTAAAGGTAAGAAGAAGTCAGCAGTTGTTGATGAGTAGCAACAGCATGCCATAGCTTTTCTTTTTTCACAAAGAGTCACACAGTCTAGAAAAATAGACAAGGCTGAGAAAGATAGATATCTTCTTGAGACTTTTAAGAAAGTGAAAGTCAATATTCCATTGCTGGATGCAATTAAGTAAATTCTAAAATATACCAAGTTTCTTAAGGAATTATACACCCAGAAGAAGAGGTTGAAAAGTAATGAAAGAATTAGCATGGGGCATAATGATTTAGTCCTTATCCAGCTTATGCCACAGAAGTGTAGGGATCTAGGGACTTTTACAATTCCTTGCATAATAGGAAATTGTACATTTGAGAATGCCATGCTAGACTTAGGTACTTCTATTAATATAATGCCTATGTCTATTTTTAACTCCCTTGAACTTGGTCCTTTGCAGGCTATAGGTGTGATGATCTAGTTAGCTAATAGGAGTAATGCTTACCCAGCTGGTTTAGTGGAGCATGTGCTGGTTCGAGTGAAAGATCTGATATTCCTAACCGACTTCTGCATTTTAAAGATGGAAGGAGAGTCATCATCTAATAAGATTCCCTTTATTCTAGGGAGACCTTTCCTTAAAATAGTAAGACCTAAGATAGATGTGTATGCAGGAACTCTATCCGTGGTGTTTGGAGACTCCATTGTTCAGTTTAACATTTTTGATGCTATGAAGCATCCTATGGAGGAGCATTCTATTTTTAATATTAACTTACTTACTGATTTAGTTAAGGAAACTTATGATGAGTTATGTAATGAATTTCTTGAATTTATTGGTTTTAATGATTCTATCCATTACCACTCATGTATTGATTGTAATGGTGATATGATATGTGTTGTTTTTACTGATATTTTTGTATTCTTGAGAGATGATGATTATGTTTCTACAGATTACGTAGTAGTTGATGGTATTGAAGGGTCTATCAGTAATGTTTCTTATGCAATTATAGAATCTGAAACATATAGGGAGGTAGAGTTGAAGGCCATTGAAGAATTTTCAAAAAGGGGAGAAGAGCACAGGATGGTGGTTACTACTATGGTGGATTTTGTTTTTGGACCATGGCCCAACATAAACAATGAAAATGGAGTTAATAAAGTAAACATACTGCATTCCAGTGGTAAAGCCAATGGGACCCTAGTGGAAGCTCTCATGTTTCAAGCTTAATTTGGTCATTACACTTCAAGCAATGGGACCCTGGTGGAAGTCTCTTCACTTGATAAGGATGTTTATTCTCTCTCTCTCTCTCTCTCTCTCTCTCTCTCTCTCTCTCTCTCTCTCTCTCTCTATTTTACTTGTCCTAGATTACTTGATAATTGATGGATGTGTGTTTGGATGTATACCTTTGAAGACTTGTTTTGATGATAACAAACGTGAAGTATAAATGAAGATGATAAATAGACCAAGTCCAAGTTTATATTTAATTAGCATTAGGGCTTAGGATCTATTGTACGGAGTTCACTTTGATATCTCTTTGTTTTTGAAAGAAAAGAAAAAACCTGTTTTGAAACAAACTCAGTATCTTTGAATTATCTTTTTTCAAAATAGTTTTGGTTTGATTTATTCGAATAGAACATAGTCTATTCGAATAAACACCTTCACGATGGTCTGTTTTATAAAGTTGCTATTCGAATAACTATCCTATTATTCGAATAAATGAGTTTTTCAAAACTATGTTTTAAAGTGAGTTATTCGGATAACTCAAACGTTATTCGAATAAACCTTTTATGTCTGAACTTCTTTTAACAACTTTATTCGAATAGTTCAGCTGCTATTCGAATAACTTATTCATTTTTAGAACTCTGGTTTTAACAGAGTTATTCGAATAACACATTGGTTATTCGAATAACCCATTTCAGATTGCTTTTCACGTTGTTTTCAGAAATAATGTTATTTGAATACGCTTTTCTTCTATTCGAATAAACACGGAGCTTATGTTCACGTAAATGGAAACAGACAAGTTTTCAAATTTGTTTTAAATGCTCTTAATTATACCTAAACGGTTATCTCGTTGTTTTTCCCTATAAATAGCAACTTAGGTCACGAATTTCTTAGCCCATAACTCTGAATTATTTTCTGGTTGCTCTAATCTGTGAAAATTATTTTCTATGCTTTTTTTGATTAAAAACTTTGAGATATTTCTGTGAGAGCTCCATTAGCACTTCAATTTGTATTACTTACTCTGAGTGAGAGTTTCTCTTCATCTATTTTCTCTGATATTCTGTATCGAGGGTGAGGTATCCCTCAAGGTTTGTATAAGGGTAAGGTATCCCTGCAGACTGAGACTTTAGTACAAGGGTTGAGTTTCCCTGTGTGTGAAAAGTGCTCTTTTGTGTAACGGTAGCAAACACCTATTGAAGCTTGTATACTTAGTAAAAAATCTCGACTTTCGAGGACTAGTAGTAGACCATAAGTGGGTTAGTAGTCGAACTAGGATAAATATTGTGCTTACTTCTCTCTTCTTAATCTATTTAATTTATACAATTTTAATTTACTGCGTATTTATTTTTTGCTGCTCTTTATTATTTTTTTTCTTCTTCTCGTTCCTTATGTGCATTTATTTATTAAGTTTTTAATATTAGCTTTTGATAAAAAAAGGTTTTTCAAAAAAGTTTTAAACTCAATTCACCCCCCTCTTGAGTACTGGAAGCCACTTGGTAACAAGTGGTATCAGAGCTAGACTCTTGTATAAAGAGCTTAGCAGTTTCAAGAGAATATGACTTCTTCAAATGGTTTTTCAGAAGGATCTTCCATAAATTGACCACCCTTTTTCAATGGGGATGGTTACGCATATTGGAAGGAAAGAATGAAAATTTTCATCAAAACTATTGATCTAGATGTATGGGATGCTGTTGAAAACAACGCTTTTACACCCACACATGAGGTCGATGACGTAAGGACCGAAACCCCACGAAACAAATGGTCTGATGAAGACAAAAGAAAAGTTCAATATAATTTAAAAGCCAAAAATATTATTACTACTGCCTTGGGATATGATGAGTTTTTCAGAATTTCAAATTGCAAAACTGCTAAAGAAATGTGGGACACTTTGCAAGTTACCTATGAGGGTACTAGTGAAGTTAAGAGGTCGAGAATCAATTCTCTAACTTGTGAATATGAATTATTCAGAATGAACGAAGGAGAAAGCATTCAGGAAATGCAAAAGAGGTTCACCCACATAGTTAATCATCTTGCATCTTTAGGCAAAAGTTTTTCTAACGAAGATTTGATTAACAAGGTTTTGAGATGTCTTAGCAAGATTTGGCAACCCAAAGTAACAGCCATATCAGAATCAAGGGATTTGTCTACAATGACTTTAGCTACCCTCTTTGGAAAACTTCATGAGCACGAATTGGAACTGAGCAGATTAAGTCAAAGTGAAGAAAATGATAAAAAGAAAAAGGGAATAGCGCTCAAAGCCACTTCCTCAACATTCGACAATGACGATGAAGAAAATGAAGAAAGCTCAGAGAACATCGAGGTAAGTGAAGAAAATCTTAGTTTTTTAGTTAAAAAGTTTGGTAAATTTCTCAGGAAAAATGGAACGCAAAGAAGACCTCCCTTCCCTCCAAAGAAGACTCATTACAAAGGCGAAGGAGCTTCATCGACTCCAACTTGCTATAATGTGGCAAACCTGGTCACATGAAAATGGAGTGCCCAGTTTACCAAAAGAAGAAGGATAAATTTGAAAAGAAGCCCTTCAAGGAAAGAAAAGGAAGAAAAGCCTACATAGCATGGGATGAAAACGACATGGACTCAACTGACAGCTCAGATAGCGAAGAAGCTCAACTATGTCTCATGACAAAAGGAGATGAAGAAGAAAGCGAAAACGAGGTAAGTTCTAATACTACTTTATTGCCTTCTTACGATGAGTTACAAGATGCTTTTGAGGAACTACATGAAGAATCTTTAAAACTCACAAAAATTATCTCTTCTTCTAAGAAAATAATTTCTTCTTTAGAAAATCAAATTCTTGTTTTAAATAAAGAAATAGAAGAATTGAAAATTGAAAATGAAACTTTGAGAATCATTGATGCATGCACAAATCATTCTTCACATGCTTCTACTTCTTCATCTTGTTCTTCATGTCATATGCTTGAAAAAAAAAATTGAAGACTTAAAGAACACTCTTTCTAAATTCACCTTTGGAAGGGATAACTTAAATATTTTATTAGGAAGACAAAGAGTGGTTTTTCAAAAAGTCGGGATAGGTTATAACCCAAAAAATTAACAAAAACTCTATAAAAATTTCTTTGTGCATTCTAGTGTTTCAAGTAGTCCTTTTATTAAATGTTTTCACTGTGGAAGGAAAGGACATAGTGCTTCAACATGTAATGCAAGGAAAAACATAAATATAAAAATTGGAACAAAAATGGTTTGGGTTCCCAAGGGTACTATACCCAAAACTGACACACAAGGACCCAAGAAAGTTTGGGTACCAAAAGTTAAAAACTAAACTTGTGTTGTAGGTGTGCTTGAAAGTTAGGAGTTCAAATTGGTATCTTGATAGCGGCTGTTCCAAGCACATGACCGGGGACAACTCAAAATTCACCATGCTTATTCCCAAGAATCATGGACACGTTACTTATGATGATAACAACAAGGGAAAAATTCTTGGAATTGGCAAAGTCGGTAAGAACCCTAACTCCTCTATTGAAAATGTGCTGCTTGTTGAAGGCTTGAAACATAACTTGCTTAGTATTAGCCAATTATGTGATAAAGAAAATAAAGTAATATTTTATTCAAACTGTTGCATAATTGAAGATAAAAATGACAAGCATGTTAAATTCATTGATCGTAGAGTAAACAACATTTATATGATTAGTCTTGATGATATATCTTCAAATGATGCGAAATGCCTTTTAAGTAAGAATGATGATTCATGATTATGGCATAGGAGAATTGCACACATTCACATGGATCACTTAAAAGAAGTTGGTCTCTAAAGAGCTAGTAATTGGACTATCGAAGCTTAATTTTATAAAAGATAAGTTATGTGATGCATGTCAAAAGGGTAAACAAATAAAGGTCTCTTTTAAAGCAAAAAAAATATAGTTTCAACTACTAGACCTTTACAACTTTTGCACATGGATCTATTTGGACCTTCTAGAACTATAAGCTTTACTGGGAATTACTATGCTTTAGTGATTGTGGATGATTTTTCTAGGTTCACATGGACTTTATTTCTTGCAAATAAAAATAATGCTTTTCTAGCTTTTAAAAGACTTGCCAAAGTTATTCAAAATGAAAAAGGTTTTCAAATCTCTTCTATAAGAAGTGATCATGGTGGTGAATTTGAAAACAACGTTTTTAAAAATTACTGTGATGAACATGGCATTAATCATAATTTCTGTGCCCCTAGAACTCCACAACAAAACGGAGTTGTAGAAAGGAAAAACCGTTCTTTAGAAGAAATGGCGAGAACTATGCTTAATAAGGCTGCTCTTCCTAAATACTTTTGGGCGGATGCTGTAAGTACAGCTTGTTATGTAATGAATCGGGCCCTTATAAGGCCTATTTTAAAGAAAACCCCATATGAGTTATATAAGGGAAGAAAGTTGAATGTCTCACACTTTCATGTTTTTGGTTGCAAATGTTTTGTATTAAATAATAGAAAAGATAACTTAGGCAAGTTTGATGCTAAGTCTGATGAAGGTATATTTCTTGGCTATTCAAATCATAGTAAAGCTTTTCGCATATATAATAAAAGAACTATGACTATTGAAGAATCTATACATGTTGCATTTGATGAAACTGACCCAAATGGATCGAGAAAGGATCTTGTTGTTGATGATGTTGCAGAAGTCTTGGCGAAAACACATTTGGATAATAAAGAAAAAGAAATCAAGGAGCAAGAGGATAAACAAAGACAAGAAGATTCGCAAGCTTTGGAACTTCCCAAAGAATGGCGAACTTCAAAATATCACTCCCTTGATCAGATTATCGGTGATGTATCTAAAGGTGTAAGTACTCGTAACTCTCTTAGAATTACTTGTAATCACCTAGCGTTTGTTTCTCAAATTGAACCTAAGGATTTAATTAAAGCTTTTGATGATGAACATTGGATTTTAGCTATGCATGAGAAATTAAATCAGTTTGAAAGAAATCAAGTTTGGGAATTAGTTGCTAAACCTAATAATCACCCTATAATTAGAACTAAATGGGTTTTTAGAAACAAACTTGATGAGAATGGATTAATAACTAGAAACAAAGCTAGATTAGTTGCTAAGGGATATAATCAAGAAGAAGGAATAAATTATGAAGAAACCTATGCACCTGTAGCTAGATTAGAAGCTATTAGAATGTTACTTGCTTATGCTTGCATCATGGATTTCAAATTATATCAAATAGATGTCAAGAGTGCTTTTCTAAATGGTTTTATTCAATAGGAGGTATACGTTGAACAACCTTCGGGTTTTGAAAATCATGAACTACCCAACCACGTTTTTAAACTTAAAAAAGCTTTATATGGTTTAAAGCAAGCTCCTAGAGCTTGGTATGAAAGATTGAGTAAGTTCCTTTTAGAAAATGATTTTTCAAGAGGAAAAGTAGATACTACTCTTTTTATTAAAAATAAAAAGCATGATATTCTTCTTGTGCAAGTATATGTGGATGATATTATCTTTGGTGCTACTAATGAATCCCTTTGCAAAGAATTTGCTAAGACAATGCAGAATGAATTTGAAATGTCAATGATAGGAGAATTGAATTTCTTTCTCGGACTTCAAATCAAACAAACGAACGAAGGGACATTCATAAGTCAAACCAAATACTGCAAGGAATTGCTCATGAGATTCGAAATGGAAAACGCTAAACACATGACCACTCCGATGGGCACTTCTTGCTACTTGGACAAAGATGAAGGAGGTAAATCAGTAAAAATAACGAAATATAGAGGTATGATTGGATCTCTCGTTTATCTTACTACTAGTAGGCCAGATATAATATTTAGTATATGCATGTGTGCTAGATATCAGGCAAACCCTAAGGAGTCTCATTTAAGTGCTTTTAAACGAATAATGAAATACCTAGTAGGCACTTCACAAATGGGCTTGTGGTACCCTAAGGGTGCCTCTTGTAGCCTAATAGGCTATTCGACTCGATTTTTTGGGTGCAAATTGGACAGAAAAAGTACTAGTGGGACATGCCACTTGCTTGGTAGTTCTTTAGTTTCTTGGCATAGCAAGAAACAAAATAGTGTGGCTTTGTCTATCGCTGAGGCTGAATATGTTGCAGCCGGGAGTTGTTGTGCTCAAATCCTATGGATGAAGCAACAACTTTTAGACTACGGTCTTCAGCTTGATCACATCCCTATAAAATGTGATAACACTAGTGCAATAAATATCTCTAAGAATCCCATACTGCATTCCAGAACAAAGCATATAGAGATAAGACATCACTTTATCAGAGATCATGTACAAAAAGGGGATTGCATTCTTGAGTTTGTTGAAACATCTAAGCAACTTGCAGATATCTTCACTAAACCATTAGCAAAAGAAGCATTCTTTTATATTCGAGGAGAATTGGGCATAATTGATCAATCCAATATATAATTGCATGGTTTATTGTTGAATATTATCACCTGAATATATGCTTTCAATTTCATGAACTTATGTTTTTTCTGTGCTTCTGTGTTAGTTTTAATCGAACAAGCAAGCCTTTATTCGAATAAACTCCTTTACTGCTCGTTAAATTTTATGTTGAATATCAGCCTTATTCGAATAAAACATAGTTTATTCGAATAAACTGGCTGCTGTGTTAAACCTGTTTTGTTTTAGGCTCTCTGTCTATTCGAATAAATCCCTCCTTATTCGAATAACCAGATTCCTTCTTTTATCAGTTATTGGCCTTTGTCTATTCGAATAAACCTCAGGTTATTCGAATAACAAGAGCCCTGCTTTTATCAGTCTTGACTGTTAGGCCTCAGTCTATTCGAATAACTCCAATAGTTATTCGAATAAACCCTGTCAGCTGGCCCAAACGCTTGGCTTTCCCAGTCGTTCTATTCGAATAGAATCCCTTCCTATTCGAATAAACCCTAGCAGAAACACCTTTTCAGTTTCCTGCGTGCCTGTCCGTTCAGTTTTCCAGCAAGGTTTATTCGAATAAACCTCAGTTTATTCGAATAAACACGGGGTTTCCTTTAAATAACCCCCGCGCGCCCAAACGCTTTCACCTTCTGTTTTCTCCTCTGCTCTTCACGTCTCCATAGCACCTGCACTCTCAATCTTGTTCTTTTTCTCTCTTTCTCTCTTCCACACCTTCTTCCACCATGGCCTCCTCCTCCAGCAAGCGTCCACGCACAAAGAATGCTTCATGCAACAACCCTCTTGATCTGAGAAGGCTCTCCTCCAGTGAAGAGCATCGTGCACGCTTCATCATGCACTTCTGGGAGCGTAACTTGGTCCAACCCAAGTACCTTGACCTTTCTTTCTTCCAGCAACATCGTGGTTTTGACTTTCTGACCCTGCTATAAAACCAGGGAGTTCTTCAGCTTTGCTCTCACCGGGCCACTCTCTATCCTGCTCTGGTGAAGATATTCTTTTGTAATCTGGCTTTTGATGGACAGAACCTTCTCTCCAAGGTCTGTGATCAGAACATTGTGATCACACCGCAAGATTGGCTGACTTTGTTTAGGCTACAGTTCACTGGCGCCCTTGTTGAAGATGGTGACACGCCCTTTCTTGAAGAGTTCAAAAAGCTTCAGGCGATTGAGGACCTGTTGAAGCCTAGTCTAGCCCAGCCTGACAAGGGTCTCAAGGGTGGTATGCTGAAAAACCAAGATAGACTTCTGCATTACGCCTTCGCTCATATCTTGGCTCCTCGCGGTGGTAACTACGTTTACCTCAGCGAGGAAGACATCTTCATGCTGTGGTTTTTGAAGAATGGCCATCAGATCAACTGGCCTGTGTTCATCATGAGACACATGATGAGGGCCAAGGGCAAAGAAAAATCAGACTTGCCTTATGGCATTCTTGTCACTACCTTGCTGAGCAAGTATCCTCAGGTCTTAGAGACTGAGCGAGCCATTGCTCTGACTCACCATAACATCTTTGGCGCTCACACTTTACGTAAAATGAAGATGATCCAAACCGATGAAGGCTGGGTGTACCCAGATGAGGTTGCTGAGGATGAGCTTGACCTTACTAACGCCTCTGCTGCTCCTGCTGATGTACCTACTGCTGCTCCTACTCCGATCACCCTAGAACAGATCATGGCTACCTTGCTTGATAACAGAGCTTACATGGAACATACCTTCTCTATTCTATTTGATAGAATAGAATGTGTTAAATGTGTAGTTGCTGCCCTTCGATCTGCTTCACCTGCTCCTGCACCAGCTTCTTCACCACCACCTCCGGATACTTACTTCTAGGATCTTTAGTTCTTAGGATATCTATTTTTGCTTTCATGTTATTTATTTATGGCTTTTGTAATTGAACCTTTTATTATTAATGCATAAATACAGTTTCTTGATCTATTGTTCTATGTATGTTTCCCTTTATGCACTTTTACTTTGATATATGTTTATGGGACTTACCCCTCCTTTTTGCTCATGACAAAAAGGGGAGAAAAATTTGATCATTTGGATTTTAATTGAGAAAAGACAGGTAAACATAAAATGAGATTGGATTCAAATTGAAAGGGGGAGCTGCACACATATCTGATATATATTACCTCTTATAATTAAAGAGGGGGAGTAAGCTTTTATATCTCTTTGTGAATTCTAATTATTTGCATTAACTCTTTTTTCATTGTGTCGCAACCGGGATCGCGACGGGACGATCGAAAAAATATAAAAATCAATGGAGTCGCCACCAATGTTTATTTAGATTGGAAAAATATTAGAAAAACCCTTTTATCAGGAAAACTGGTCTTTTGAAAATGAGTTTGAGTCTGGGAGTCGATTACAGATAGGGAAGGTATTAGCACCCTATACTGCCCGTTCCAAGAACGGTACCTTATGTTAGTTGTGCAAAATTTAATAATCTCAAATATATTTATTTTTACCCCTTTAAACAAAAGACTTTATAATTATTTTTATTTTTCTCATTTTTTGGAAAGAAATAAAAGAAACAAACAAATCATGAAAAATTTTTTTTTTTTTTGGCTTGACAGAATAGAGATTCTGCTCCTACGTATCCTCGGGTGCAATGAGGAACTCAAAGTCACGTAGTTCTTTATAAAATAAGTGTGGGTTGGTTGATTTTATTTAAAAAAAAGATTTTATTTGAAAGTGAATCCATTCTTGCACAGGATTCAAGTTAGCACTAGGCTACTCAATAAACCCTTATGATCCAAATGACATTGAAGGTAGTATTCACTACTCAATCATCATCATTGGTCATTGCATGGATCAAAAGATTTTTTTATTATTTTTTCTTTACCCTTCTCTCTTTTTTTTACCAAACAGTGTATCATTATTGCATTCACATGGAACGGGCAGCAGCCAGAGGACGTTTGGGGAGGGGTTTGGACCCTGAGATTCGACGGCCGGTGTGGAAGAATTTAGTTTCTAAAATTTGACGGTCGGATGCAGAGAAAGATCTGGTGAGATCCGACGGTCGAGTGCGGAGAGGGATCTGGAAGTTCGACCGTCGAGTGTGGAGAGGGAGCTGGAAGTTCGACAGTCGAGTGCGGAGAGGGAGCTGGAAGTTCGACAGTCGAGCGCGGAGAAGGAGCTGGAAGTTCGACGGTCGAGTGCGGAGAAGGAGCTGGAAGTTCGACGGTCGAGTGCGGAAAGGGATATGATTTCGGTCGGTTTTGGTAGGGTTCCAATTTGAGGTTCGACGGGTCTGGTTTCTGGTTCCTGGTCCGACGGTCGGTTCTGGTTAGGTTCTGTGGTTTTCGGGAGAGGTTATGGAAATTGCTTGGGTGATGGGGATTATGGGATCACGGTTTGGAAAGTGGGACCCGACAGTCGAATGTGATGGAGATTGGTTGATGGTGTGAAGATTTGGATGGGTTGTCGGTGAGGGAGTAGTAGCTAGTGTGGTTCGACGGTCGGTCGAAGGTGTGATGTAGTTCGACAGTCGGTAGAGGGAATGATGGTATTTTGTGAAGTGGTTCGACGGTCGGTGCAGAGGGATTCAGGGGTCCGACGGTCGGTTGGTTGAAGGGAAAGCTCTGGCTTCTTGGGTTTCGACGGTCGGTGAGGGTATCGGTGAGAGGATGGTAACTGGTGTTGGTCGGTGAAGGTCACCGGTGTGGTTCGACGGTGAGGGTGTCGGTGAAGTTGGTCGGTGAGATGATGGTAATTGGTGTTGGTGAAGTTCGACGGTCGGTTTAGGGAGATTGGATGGTTCGACCGTCGGATATGATGGAGTTTGGGGTCCGACGGCCGGTTGGTTGAGGGAAAGGATCGGCTTCTTGGGTTTCGACGGTCGGTTGGGGGTATGATGGATCCTGGTGTTTTGAGTTCGACGGTCGGCTTAGGGAGATTGGATGGTTCGACCGTCGGATATGATGGAGTTCGGGGGTCCGACGGTCGGTTTGTGGGGTTATGAAAGTGAGGTGATGAAGGGTTTATGTGGAGGGAGATGACGAATAGTAGTAGAGTGGTTTGTCAATGAGTTGGACGTGAAGGTAGAGAGGTGGTGTAGTGGAGGTCTTGGAAATGAGGTGCTTGAGCTTGAAGATAATGATGAGACGATGAATATTAGTTACGCAAAGTGAGGTAGTGGAGATGAAGGTAATAAAAGGGAGATGGATTCACAGTTGGAGAGTGGATATTGGGTTTCAGTCAGGGAGGCTTGAGTGGATATGTAGTATTCATTTCAGGTTGAGTGCAGAGGGATTCAGGGGTTGTGTGCAAGTGAGAATAGTTAGCAGAAATGAGTTACATGACATAAATGCGGAAGGTTACCTGTGGAGTTCAAGGTGGAACAGTTGAAGTGAATGCTATTCGTCAGCAAGGCTTCTGTCTCCTTCTTGTTCCCTTCTCTCTGTCTCCCTTGTGATGGCTGTGCTCCTGGAAGTTTATGGTGATGAAGGATTTATGTGGAGGGTGGGTGAAGGTGCTGTTCTTGGTGATGAGGGTGGTGAAAATGGAAGGTGTTTTTCTGGTTCTTGAAGGTGAAAAAAAAATCTCTCCTAAAAAAAAGATCCCCCCCTTCTCTTAAGGAGAGCCCTTTTAGGCGTTTTTGATATCTGCCCGTGAGAACTCTGTTGTCTCCCTCAATTTTCACTTTTGTGCTTTGCTTCCCTGTCTCACCATCCTCACTCTTCCCCATCCCTGATGCTTTCCTCTTTCATGTCAAGTAGTCCTCGCTCATTCTGCTTATTCTTGAGGCTCCCTGCTACACTTCTTGGGGCGTAGAGGGGATGATGACTACTACGTAGCTATCTCGATGCAAATTTCCTTTTTTTATTTGTTTTCTTTTCTCTTTTCTTTTTTTTTTTTTTTTTGTTTTCCTTTTGTATTAAATTAAATTAAGAAAAAGAAAAGAAACATTGCAATTAGGCATCAATTAACACAAAAAGTAGTTCCTGATTAAGCAAGAAAATAAAATTTTATAGACAAAATTAGGTATCAACAGCTGCCCCCCTTTACTTTACATTTAACATAAATGGGAAGTAAAGGAATTGATTCAATTTTGTTCATAAAAATTTTATTTTCTACTTTTTTTCCATTTTTTGAAATGCGTAAATTGATGCAGAATGCAACAGATATCAAAATAAGGGGTAAAAAGCTTGCAGAGTTGGGTATCCACTGAAACTTGACAAAACTGCTGAAGCTTGAAAACAGAAAAGGCACAAAGCTTGCGGAGTCGGGTATCCGCTGAAGCTTGACAGAAAACTTAAAATAGAAAAGACACAAAGCTTGCGGAGTTGGGTATCCTCCGAAGCTTGACAACAGAAAGGTAAAAAGCTTGCGGAGTCGGGTATCCTGCTGAAGCTTGAAAACAGAAAAGACACAAAGCTTGCGGAGTTGGGTATCCGCCGAAGCTTGACAACAGAAAGGTAAAAAGCTTGCGGAGTCGGGTATCCGCTGAAGCTTGACAGAAAAGAAAAAGGCAATGGGCACAAGGCCCTTACTTGTTCTGGAAGCGATGGGTACGAGAACCCGAAAACTAAAAAGCAATGGGTGCAAAGACCCGGAAACTGAAAGACAATGGGTGCGGAGACCCGGAAACTGAAAGACAATGGGTGCGAGGACCCGGGAATTAAAAGACAATGGATGCGGGGACCCAGAAACTAAAAGACAATGGGTGCGGGGACCCGAAAACTAAAAAGCGAAGGGTGCGGGGACCCGGAAACTTAAAGACGATGGGTGCGGGGACCCGGAAACTTAAAGACGATGGGTGCGGGGACCCGGAAACTTAAAGACAATGGGTGCGGGGACCCTGAAACTTAAAGACAAAGGGTGCGGGGTCCCGGACATTAACAGACGATGGGTGCGGGGACCCGGAAACTAAAAGACGATGGGTGCGGGGACCCGGAAACTTAACAGACAATGGGTGCGGGGACCCGGAAAACTTAAACTAAAAGACAATGGGTGCGGGGACCCGGAATCTAAAGGCAATGGGTGCGGGGACCTGGGAATTAAAAGGCAATGGGTACGGGGACTCGGAAACTAAAAGACAAAGGGTGCGGGGACCCAAAAATTAAAAGACAAAGGGTACGGGGACCCGGAAATTAAAAGCCAAATGGGTACGGGGACCCGAAAACTAAAAGACAAAGGGTGCGGGGACCCAAAAAAATTAAAGGCAAAGTGTTGACTTTGTAAATGCATGTGATGGCAGAGATGGGCATGATGCGATGGATGCATGATGATACAATGGATGTGATGCTTGAGGACAGTGCATGTAATGCCTAAGATGATGCATGACGCAATGGATGTCATGAACAAATTTAGTAAGCAATTTTTTGCTTTTTTTTTGTTTTGTTTTTTTTTTATTTCTTTTTTTTTTGCACATCGGAGCTTTGGTTCCGCAACCCTTAAGGGCTTTTTCCCACAGCAGGATTGCAATTGAACAGCAAAATTCGTTGATTGGCCTTATGATTTGTCTGGTCATTCTTTTTTTCTCATCAACACTTAAAGGGCCTCGAGCCAGAAAACTTTATGCAATGGGTCTTTAGCCTAAAAACTCATGAAGTGGGCCTTGGGCCCAAGAATTTGTACAATGGGCCATGAGTCAAAGAAGTGAATGTACTTGAGGAACCAAACGCTTCTTGGAAAACTTTGACCAACCCAACTCATATTCAAAAGGGATCATTGTTGAATTTCTCATCATTAAATATGGCTTGTGCAGAAGCTTGTGACCTTCTTTCCCCAAAGGTTCTTATTCCCAACGGACACACTTCAATCTGAATTATCCATTGAGGATGTCAGTCTCTTCATCGATTGAAACTCTAGAGTTCCTTTGACTTGAGTTGTTCAACAAGAAGCTACCATTAGATGGTTGAATTGTACTATTGTGTTCATGTTCACCAACTTGAAGCATCATGTACCAAATATGCATGGATTCAAAAGTACAACATGAAAGAGATTTACTACCCGAGTGACCTTTTTTGACTGATTTTGGGGAGTATGACTACACGAAGGACATTTACAAAGGATAAAAACACAAGTAGTGGAATAGTACAAAAGCCAAGAGATTTTTTTTGTTTTTGTTTTTTTGCTTGTTTTTTTTTTTTTACCCAGTTTGGATGTGATTGATCTTTACTTGACAACTAGACATCATGACCATTGTTTTATCAGGTATCTACAAAAATATGCCCCTATGTAAGGTATCAAAAAAAGGAATTTGACTCAAGGTATGCCGTTTAAGAACAAAGATGCCCAATGTAGGCCATTTGACAACAAAATTTGTCCCAGTGGGGAACTTGAGATTTTTTTTCAATGTAAGGTCGAATAAAACTAGGCAAATTGCCCCAGTTTAGAGCCGAAATGAATAGGGTAGAGACTTGCCCCAATGTAGAGCCAGATTGAATCAAAAGATTTGCCCCAGTAGAGTTGGATTGCACAGGATAGAGACTTGCCCCAATGTAGAGTCAGATTGAGTCAAGAGATTTGCCCTAGTAGAGGCCAAGTCGAGCTAAAGAAGAAAAATTGCCCCAGTATAGGGTCAATTTGAACAGGGTAAAAATTTGCCCCAGTGTAAGTCACTCTTTTTTGTCTTATCTCTTTTTTTTTTTTTTTGAGCAAAGAACTAACTCATAACTTTTTGTCTTGAAATTAAAACTTGTGAAAATAAAAGCAATCACTCATTGATCAGATTGGACTTTTTAAGGCTTGTAATGTGGCTGAGGTTAGGGGTTATGAAAAGAAAGACATAAGGCTCAAACAAGTGCTTAAGGGTTAAGTGGGACCAAGGATCCTTATTCAAACTTAAACTTTGTCGATTGCTTTTGCGCATTCAAGCACACTTTTCTCTCATTGCTCTCTCTCTTTTTTTTTTGTTCTCCATCATTATTCAAATTTGAACTTTGTCAAATTTTTTTGCTTTTACTTTCCGCCTCTTTCATCTTTTCTTCTTTTTCCCTCTTTTATATTTCAAAATAATCACCATGACAATCAACCTTTATTTTGTGTCATCCCCTAGTGTAGGGGTGATCCTTGTCCAGGGTTTATTGAAGGAAACTTTCAAGCTCAAAATAGGATAACGAAGGATAATGGCAAGATGAATTTCTTGTGAGAGAAAGAGAAATATGGTCAATCTTCATTTCAAATCTTGATTGCTCATTTTCAAAAATTTTAAATTTGAGACAAAATGATAATACCCACCAAGTGAGTATTTATTTGCTCTTTTTTTCTTTTTCTTTTTTTTATTTTTGTTTTTTTGTTTTTTTTTGTTTTTTTGTGTGCAAAGAACACCTGCACTCATGGGTCTTACGACCACAAAACTTTCCAGAATGAGAGTCCTATGAGATTCGAACCAAAAGAAAGCAAGTAAAGAGAAGAAAGAAAATGACAAGAAGATCTGGCAAGAACATGAGTGTCAAGAACATAGGAAAAGGAAACAAGGTAAACTGAGATCCACACAAATTCATCACATTAATGCTTCAAGCAAGTTTACATAAATTCAGAAGCCCGAATGGTTTTAATGATTGAACAAGCATGGGGTCAGTACAATCAAACCATCATTTCATGGTAACAACTTAGTAAACAAATCAGAATGTCAATCACTCAGGAATTCCCCAGTGCTGAAGAACTCTAGGGTACAGTTCATTCTTGACGGTTAGAAAAATGAATCACCACTTTGTCAAACTTTCTAAGGTTACCCCTGATCAACCATTGTAAACATTCGTTCCTATTGCAGATGTGTAGAAACCTCTGACAATGCTTGGTGATTTAGGTAACCGTTGTAGTCCATGAGTTTTTCTGAAGTCCCATTTAACTCATTCGACTTGAAGTCCACCCTCAGTCGGTTCAACATTCTTCATACTTGCCTGTCCGTCATTCATTTGGTGCGTCTTCCCTTTTTCATTTCCCTTTCAATCATTTCACCAATTACCACGATGTACGAAAAATTCGTGCACGACACACTTCCAATCATATGATCATAGAATGGCGCATATAGTGTATCGGTGAACATAGCAACCATCTCCTTCTCGACAAAGGGGTTCTACTTGCGCACCATTTCCCTCCACCTCGAGCATATTCCTTGAAGGTCTCAACATCTTTCTTAGACATGCTTCGTAATTGCATTCTATCTGGTGCCATGTCCATATTGTACTTATACTGCTTTACAAAGGCATCAGCTAAATCCTTGAAACTCCTTATATGGGCACGCTCAAGATGTGTGTACCAAATCAAAGCTGCCCCAATTAAACTGTCTTGAAAGAAATGGATTAACAGTTTATCATCGTGAGCTTGTGAAGCCATCTTGCGAATGTACATTGTCAAGTGATTCTTTGGACAAGTAATCCCCTTATATTTATCAAAATCTGGGACCTTAAACTTTGGGGGAATGACAACGTCAGGGACAAGACAAAGCTCAGTAGCATCCTTGAGGCCATAACAACCTGCTCTTTCAATGACCCGTATTCTCTCTTCCAAAGTTTCAAACCTCTTTTTGAACTGAGGATTTTCAGCAAAAGAATTCAATGGGTATTGAGGCATGACAGTGGGGACAAAATGTTGTACTGGTAGAGTTCCACTAGTACCTGGGTAATGGGCATATGGTTGGGTTGTACTCAATGAGTTTGAAGCAGGCATGCCACTGTCAAGGGAATTAGCAACCCATGGTGCTACGAAGTTGGAAGGGAAGCCATATGGTGGGATAAAGAAAGGGAATGGGTGCTGTATTGGCGGGGTTCCATTAGCATTCAGCCGAGTGACTTGAGTTTGGGTAAAGTTCAACAGGTTTGAATTCGGTGTCACTGTTAGCATGCTATTACCAGGGGGATTTGTGGTTAATGATGGTACATAGCTGGGATGGAAGCCATAAGGAGGGAAGGGTGGCACTTAGGTTTCCTGAGAACTGGTGACTGAGGGTTGAGTGGTGAACGGCATCACAACTCTTTGAGGATTGAAGCCTTGGTATTGCAGCAGGGTTGGAGAGAAACCAGACAGGTGAGGAGGTGTGGCCGGATGTCTTTCATTTGCCACTGAGGGATTTCCATTTGTGCTCCTTCTATTTTCCATGGATTGTAGCATTTCCATCATCTTGGACACTTGTTCTCTGAGCTGATTCACCTCATCCTTCAACTCTTGAGTTTGATTTATTTCATCCATGATCTTAGCCTGGGAATGATCCTGTAAGGGTGTCGCGGAAGCAATTTTTCGTTATAGTGCCCATTTTTGCTTGGTGAAACATGATGTGAATATGCAATTATCAACATTGACTGAACAAAATTGGCAACATGCATGCATGCAAAGTATTATGCAAATGAAATTTTTTATTTTTTTTTATTTTTTTAAAAAGAATGCTATGAATGTCATGGTAGTGCAAAATGATGTATCTTTTTCTTTCTTTTCCCTTTTTTAGAGTCAGGAATGCGATGAAAATGCAAGATGATATTTTTTATGGGGATGTAATGCAAATGCAAGATAATGTATCTCTTTTTTTTTTTTTTATGCTAAGAATGCTATGAAAATGCAAGATAATGTATATTTTCTTTTGTTTTTGAATGCTAAGAATGCTATGAAAATACAGGATGATGCTTTTTGTTAGGAATGTTATGAGAATGCAAGATGATGTTTTTTTTTTTTTTTTGCTTTTTTGATGCTAGGATTGTCATGAAAATATAAAGTGACGTTTTTTTTTTTTTCTTTTCTTTTTTTTGTGAATGCTAAGAATGTAATGAAAATGCAAAATGATATATCCTCTTTTTTTTTTTTAGCAAGAATGAATGACATGAAAGATAGATGAATAATGGGAAAAAAATGCTAGGAATGAAAATGCTATATGATGTATCATTTTTTGTTGATTTTTTTTTTGCCAAAAAGAATGCAAAGATGAATGACATGGGGAAAAGACAGATAAAAAGAAAAGTATGCTCCATTTGTGTCCTAATCAGGTGTAACCTAAGGAGATGGATGACTCTAATTTTATGTCATTATGTTCAATCTGCTAATGCAAGGCTTTTCAGGACAGATCTATATTCTAAAAAGTCATGGTCCCCAGATTGCCCCCATCTCGAAAGATAAGGATCCAATTCATGAATTAATCACAAGTAGGGATGAACCCTCTCAATATGACTAGTCCATGATACTGGTAACAATCTGAGTGGTGTCTCAACAAATGTCAAGTGAGCACAAGGCTCTTCAATAACAAAAGTCGAGACCCCTCCTACTCCTCGGGTTCGCAGAGATTCGGGTATAGAGCCCAAAAAGTGTGTGAGGTAAGTGATTAGTGACGTGTGTGAATGAGCATAAAAAACCTGTACAAAAAACTTAAAAGACAAAAATACTCCTAAACAAACAAAACATATATACAACAGCCAGCCAGCAATCATCTACCCTAGGGTTTTAATAATTAAGTACAAAATATATATACAAGCCACAATATACATGAAATAATTCTATCAGATATTTACATAAAAGTACTAAATAAAGTACATTTACAAACAAATAAGAAAACAAGAATAAAGACAAAGAGGGTAAAATAAATAAAAAGATTATTAAAAATTTGCACAACTAACAACAACAAGCCTGACTCTCTGAAAATCCCCAGTGGAGTCGCCAGCTGTCGCAACCGGGATCGCGACGGGACGACCGAAAAAATATAAAAATCAATGGAGTCGCCACCAATGTTTATTTAGATTGGGAAAACATTAGAAAAACCCTTTTATCAGGAAAACCGGTCTTTTGAAAATGAGTTTGAGTCCGGGAGTCGATTACAGATAAGGAAGGTATTAGCACCCTATACTGCCCGTTCCAAGAACAGTACCTTATGTTAGTTGTGCAAAATTTAATAATCTCAAATATATTTATTTTTACCCCTTTAAACAAAAGACTTTGTAATTATTTTTATTTTTCTCATTTTTTGGAAAGAAATAAAAGAAACAAACAAATCATGAAAATTTATTTTATTTTTTTGGGGCTTGACAGAATAGAGATTCTGCTCCTACGTATCCTCGGGTGCAATGAGGAACTCAAAGTCACGTAGTTCTTTATAAAATAAGTGTGGGTTGGTTGATTTTATTTAAAAAAAAAGATTTTTATTTGAAAGTGAATCCATTCTTGCACAGGATTCAAGTTAGCACTAGGCTACTCAATAAACCCTTATGATCCAAATGACATTGAAGGTAGTATTCACTACTCAATCATCATCATTGGTCATTGCATGGATCAAAAGATTTTTTTTTTTATTTTTTCTTTACCCTTCTCTCTTTTTTTTACCAAACAGTGTATCATTATTGCATTCACATGGAACGGGCAGCAGCCAGAGGACGTTTGGGGAGGGGTTTGGACCCTGAGATTCGACGGTCGGTGTGGAAGAATTTAGTTTCTGAAATTTGACGGTCGGATGCAGAGAAAGATCTGGTGAGATCCGACGGTCGAGTGCGGAGAGGGATCTGGAAGTTCGACGGTCGAGTGTGGAGAGGGAGCTGGAAGTTCGACGGTCGAGTGCGGAGAGGGAGCTGGAAGTTCGACGGTCGAGTGCGGAGAAGGAGCTGGAAGTTCGACGGTCGAGTGCGGAGAGGGAGCTGGAAGTTCGACGGTCGAGTGCGGAAAGGGATATGATTTCGGTCGGTTTTGGTAGGGTTCCAATTTGAGGTTCGACGGGTCTGGTTTCTGGTTCCTGATCCGACGGTCGGTTCTGGTTAGGTTCTGTGGTTTTCGGGAGAGGTTATGGAAATTGTTTGGGTGATGGGGATTATGGGATCACGGTTTGGAAAGTGGGACCCGACAGTCGAATGTGATGGAGATTGGTTGATGGTGTGAAGATTTGGATGGGTTGTCGGTGAGGAGTAGTAGCTAGTGTGGTTCGACGGTCGGTCGAAGGTGTGATGTAGTTCGACGTCGGTAGAGGAATGATGGTATTTTGTGAAGTGGTTCGACGGTCGGTGCAGAGGGATTCAGGGGTCCGACGGTCGGTTGGTTGAAGGGAAAGCTCTGGCTTCTTGGGTTTCGACGGTCGGTGAGGGTATCGGTGAGAGGATGGTAACTGGTGTTGGTCGGTGAAGGTCACTGGTGTGGTTCGACGGTGAGGGTGTCGGTGAAGTTGGTCGGTGAGATGATGGTAACTGGTGTTGGTGAAGTTCGACGGTCGGTTTAGGGAGATTGGATGGTTCGACCGTCGGATATGATGGAGTTTGGGGTCCGACGGTCGGTTGGTTGAGGGAAGGATCCGGCTTCTTGGGTTTCGACGGTCGGTTGGGGGTATGATGGATCGGTGTTTTGAGTTCGACGGTCGGCTTAGGGAGATTGGATGGTTCGACCGTCGGATATGATGGAGTTCGGGGTCCGACGGTCGGTTTGTGGGGTTATGAAAGTGAGGTGATGAAGGGTTTATGTGGAGGAGATGACGAATAGTAGTAGAGTGGTTTGTCAGTGAGTTGGACGTGAAGGTAGAGAGGTGGTGTAGTGGAGGTGCTGGAAATGAGGTACTGAGCTTGAAGATAATGATGAGACGATGAATATTAGTTCTGCCAAAGTGAGGTAGTGGAGATGAAGGTAATAAAAGGGAGATGGATTCACGGTTGGAGAGTGGATATTGGGTTTCAGTCAGGGAGGCTTGAGTGGATATGTAGTATTCATTTCAGGTTGAGTGCAGAGGGATTCAGGGGTTGTGTGCAAGTGAGAATAGTTAGCAGAAATGAGTTACATGACATAAATGCGGAAGGTTACCTGTGGAGTTCAAGGTGGAACAGTTGAAGTGAATGCTATTCCTCAGCAAGGCTTCTGTCTCCTTCTTGTTCCCTTCTCTCTGTCTCCCTTGTGATGGCTGTGCTCCTGGAAGTTTATGGTGATGAAGGATTTATGTGGAGGGTGGGTGAAGGTGCTGTTCTTGGTGATGAGGGTGGTGAAAATGGAAGGTGTTTTTCTGGTTCTTGAAGGTGAAAAAAAAATCTCTCCTAAAAAAAAGATCCCCCCCTTCTCTTAAGGAGAGCCCTTTTAGGCGTTTTTGATATCTGCCCGTGAGAATTGTGTTGTCTCCCTCAATTTTCACTTTTGTGCTTTGCTTCCCTGTCTCACCATCCTCACTCTTCCCCATCCCTGATGCTTTCCTCTTTCATGTCAAGCAGTCCCTCGCATTCGTTAGCACGGCCGCCGAGGCTCCCGCCGCACCTTCTTTGGGGCGTAGAGGGATGATGACTACTACTATCGTAGCTATCTGATGCAAATTTCCTTTTTTTTATTTGTTTTCTTTTCTCTTTTCTTTTTTTTTTGTTTTCCTTTTGTATTAAATTAAATTAAGAAAAAGAAAAGAAACATTGCAATTAGGCATCAATTAACACAAAAAGTAGTTCCTGATTAAGCAAGAAAATAAAATTTTATGGACAAAATTAGGTATCAACACATTGATAGTTTGTCATCATCAAAAAGAGGGAGAATGTGTTTGGATGTTTACCTTTGAAGACTTGTTTTGATGATAACAAACGTGAAGTATAAATGAAGATGATAAATAGACCAAGTCCAAGTTTATATTTGATTAGCATTAGGGCTTAGTGATGCACAATTTTTAGTTTCAAATAAGTCTACAAACTTGATGCGGGATTAATTGTTGCTTTGTGAACCCAAGTGCAGGTTGTCTCAAGTAATAAATTTCTCGGGAGTCCGAGGTCGATCTACAAGGAATTGTTGAAGATTAATTAAGGTGAAGTAAATATTTTTTTACTATGAAAAAAATTATTTACTTGGGTTAAAAGATCCACTCTTGGTAAATAAAGTAAAGGTAAGATTAATTTCTTTTATAACTCAATTAGAATCCTCGCAACATGGAGGTTCCAATCGGAAAATACAACATTAAAAGTCCATTTAAAATAATATACGTATTTATATTATGTTTCCTAAAAATATTACCACCACTTATAAATGGGTTAAAGCATTCATTGTGCCAATATTTTGTCTACAACAAATCAAGAACTCCACTTTACAAAGATGGTTTCTAAATTATAAGAAACAAATTATAATACGTATAATGGTTACTAGAAAATATAAATCATTTAAGCACAAGAGAAAAACAAATCTAACCTTAATTTATTACCAAGAGCTTCATCCTTTCACCCAAGTAAACTAAAACTTAGTTACTCATAGATAAGAAGAACTAAAGAGAGAAGAAGAAGAAGAAGAAGAAGAAGAACATGACTTTAATTTAGAATAAAGGAAAATTACTACAAGAAAACCTAGTAACAAAATGATATCATTTTGGTAACTAACACCTAACACCCTCAATGATCTGCCAAAGCCTCCTTTTATAGAGGATTAGAGATACAAAATGACAAGGGGGCTGAGTCATTAGTGGGTGAATGAGTGGAAAATGAATGGAAAATGCCAAATGACTTTTGGTGAGTGGAGAATTATGGAGATTCCTTGTCTCCGAAATCATGCAGCTCTGAAGTCATTGCATTCATCATTTTTGAACCAAGTGATCTTTATAAAAGTTGTAGGTCTGGATCTTAGCTTTCAAATGGCTTTGTTGGAGTCCAATATCATTTTTATAACTCCCGATACGTTCAAATTACTGTACACTGCCCAGGCCCAATCATAGCTCCTCTATTCTGACTTCCAAGCCCAATATCACCTTCAAAGAGTCCGATTATGGAAAGGTGTTCAACATGAAAGTTGTAGATATGGGTCTTAACTATTCAGCATCTTAAATTTTAGACCATTTGACAACTTCTAGCCCAAAAACTGTGATGAACAGTATACATAGGTTAAGCTGTCAGGAAAAGTACTCTAGTTCTTGCTTCAACCCCAATTTGAGTTATTTACTCGTGTGGTTGGGCCTTTGAGGTCTTCATGAAAGTTATAGAGCTCTCTCTTATCTTTAAAATGCCATCAGATTCACCTCATTTGACCACCTACATCCCAATATATAGCTCAAATACAGAAGCAACATAAGACATAAATTATGCTGAAAAATTCAATTAAGTCCAATTTGAGTCCAAACTTACAAAACATAATCAAAATCAATCAATTAAGTACATGGAGAGTGAAAATGACTAAAAATGAAGGCTTATTAATGTATCAAATATGTGATTATCAAATTCTCCCACACTTAGCTTTTTGCACTCCTGAGCAAAATACAAGACCAAAACTAAAAACAAAACAAAACAGACTCAAAAGCTAAACACTCTAAAAGACTCAATTTCTAATAATATTTAAAAATGAAGAGCAATCAATCATTCAAGTAATCAAAACATTCATGAGGTAACATATCTTCACTTCTCAAATCAACAAGCAATGATATTTCAATTGAAAAGCATGAGTCAAGAATGATAGATTTTCACAAGATTCACTCTCAATCCCTCAAGTGTTTAAAAGGTAAGTATTTCACTCAATTCAACCCATAAAAATTGTACTGTCATAAGCTTGCTTATCTTCTACTTCTCCACTACTCAGAACACATGCACACACAAATCATGAGGACTTTATTCAAGGTTGTAATGGGGTCAAGGTAAAGGAGGAGGTAATATGGATATGATAAGTTAAATACCAGAGAATAAAAGAGCATGAGGGCTGAGTTCAATTAACAAGCATGAAAGTTTATCCCAACTCCACCTAATACAAATTCCCTTTACATATTCTTTTCTTTTCTTTTATTACCTTGTTGACCCTCTTTTCTTTACATTTTTTTTGATTGATTTTTTTTATTTTTTACAAAAAGAACATCATATATACATTTTTTTAACCATTCTGCACGCACACCCCCACACTTGTTCAAGAACTCATCGAATGACAAAATTAATGTTCTCTTATTCCCTAAGGTCAAGTAAGAACATAGTTTTTCATTTAAGGCACATAATGAGTTTGAAACAAAGAATAGTCAAATAAGCTCAAAGGGGTTAAGCAAAGGAAAATATGCAAGGTTAGCTATTTGGTCAAAGTAGCTATTTCAAGAAAAATGCCTCAATCATATTTATTTATGCATATGAAAATGTAGTCTCAAAAAAAATCAAAGCAAGTTCTAGAGTAACAATTCCATGAGTGAAATTCACACAATAAAGAAAAGAATGGTACAAATGTTCAATCCATTCATCAATAGGCTCAAAATCTCACAAGGCATAATTCTATCATTCTCAGTCCACCAATTCAACATCCATAACCAAGCATGTTAATTTTAAGAAAGAAGGCAATTTACTCAATCATGCAAATTTCCCTGAATTTGAATTGCTACTTCCACACAAACTAGTTACTACCCAAATTACTCCTTACTCTGCCACTAATTTTTGATGCGTCTCAAGAGTAAATAATGTACTTTTTACTCTGCCATCCCTAATTACTTTTGTTGTTAATAAATTGATGACAAACACAACAAACATATTAACAAACACACTCCTATTATTTTTTTAGTTTTTTTTAATATAAACACAATAAACATATTAACAAACACACTTCCTAATTTTTTGTTTTTGGGTTTTTTTTTACAACCATCCTTCCCCCCAACCAGATTACAACATTGTCCTCAATGTCAA
Organism: Ormosia semicastrata; assembly: GCA_029884595.1. Taxonomy (NCBI): domain Eukaryota; kingdom Viridiplantae; phylum Streptophyta; class Magnoliopsida; order Fabales; family Fabaceae; genus Ormosia; species Ormosia semicastrata. The sequence continues at coordinate 40,245,053 of JAQQTO010000053.1, forward strand.
AACATAGATAGGTAAAGGATAGAATATATTACCTGTTGCTGCAATTATTGAAAAGAAAAACCTCACACAAATTTAAACAAAAACAAAGTATGATAAATAAAACTAAATCTTGTAATTATTTAAATAGTTGGAGTGTCTTGACTAGCTTTCTTTTCATTTTGCTTCCCTCACCACTTTCTTCATTGCTTCCTTCGGACCAATCTATCTGAGCTGTTACTGAATCAGGTTCATAAACAAAAGCTTCTAATTTATCAATCAACTCATCAACAGTGGAAGCAGAGATAAGGAGTCGTCTTGCAGAAGGTGTGACAAATTTCTGTTCCACAACATGGTCAACAAAAGATAACAAATTATCAAAGAAATTATTAACATTCAACAAATCTACGGGTTTATAGTGGATGTTCAGTTGGGCTCAAGAGACAATTTGAAAAATTTCTTCCAAAGTACTAAAACCACCAGGTAAGGCAATGAATGCATCAGAGTTTTCAAGCATTGCCTTCATTCGTCCATGCATAGATGATACTTGAATTTCCAATCTAGTTGTCTTTCCAACGATGTTCCTTTGAGTTAAAGGTTCAGGAATGACACCTAAAACTTGACCACCTCTTATAAATGTAGAAAGTGATACAACCCCCATTAACCCAAGGCAACCTCCCCCATATACTACACGAATGTTCCTCGCAACAAGTGTTCTACCAACAGTGCTTGCTACGTTTACAAACTCTAAACTCTTCCCATAACTTGTCCCACAAAATACACAAATACTAAGAAATCTACGAACTGAAGAAGAAGCTCCTTCCATTTCTACACTCACTCTCTTTGAATGATTAAGAGTTGCAGAAAAGTAAAGAAAATGGAGTGTTTAAATAGGAAAGAGAATAGAAAAAGTAATAATAGCTCCTATATGGGTAGGTTGGCTGTTGTCAGAAAAGTTTGAATTTAAAATTTTTGTTTTATTTTTCTTTATTTTTTTTTTTTGACTTCAAGAAAACCATCAGGGTAAAGAATTTTAGAAACCCCTGAAGGACCCTGCCCAAAAGATCGTCTGTCCAAAACTCAAATATAACAAAATCATACAAAGATAAAATAATAATAACAAATGATTACATACCTTTATGTACAGGTTTCATGGCAGATCTTTATACTGCGCATCATAAGTGCAGTAATACTAAGATGGCTCAGCCAATCTAAGCATTTTTCTCCCTCCCGCTTGTGGGATATCCCAGCCAATGCATCGTCCCTCTAGTTAAAAAGAGAAAATCTGAATACGACGACCAGTGACCACAGCCGGTGAGAGGTCGCTGGAGAGCCCATGGCATTAAATCACAGGTACCAGCTCAGAGGCATTGTCACGTAAGAATACAAACACGGGACGCTTCTTTCTGTCCATCAGCAAGCAGAGCCTTTGGTTAAAACTTGGGAATGCTTGCGTGGCTCTCTACAGAGCATGGCACACGAACCTTATTTACCGACCAGCGTGCGAAGGTCCACCCGAGTCAATGACGGGTCTGCCACTCCACTGGCAGGGGCTCCTAATCTAATTAAAGACCAAGTACAATTGAAGTTTTGCCCTTTTTTATTTTATTTTATTTATTTCATTTTTTTCTTCTTTTTTTCTTCTTTTTTTTTTCTTTTTTTCTTCTTTCTTTTTTTTTTTTTTTTTTTTCTTTGAAGATATACAAGATAGTATATACATGTTGTTGTGATTATGGCTCACATCTTCCTCTCTGGTTTCACGTCCAAAGAATGGCTTAAACGCCTTCTATGAGTCGAGGATAAGCTTCCCATCCAATTTTCTTATAAATTGGCAAACAGGGTCTTTTTGAGTCAGATTCCCAAGACTGTAATGCTATTGCTCGTCCCTGAAGAGATTCTATAAACTAAGAAGTTCACGCTGCACAACTCCACAAGAATATGTCTCAAGAGTCAATAAGATATTATCTAATGACTCCTTACTCAGTCCATTATTGATGAAGAATATTTTATCTTCTCTATTTACAGAAATTATCCCCAAAGAGCGACATCGTGTGTTGCAATTCCATTGTGCACACTTGTAACAAACTTTCATTCTTTTTGCTCTTCTTCTTTTTGAAAATGAACTTTTACCGAGACCAGGCATGTATGGGACAAATGAATCTGAAGATTCACTAGCTAAACGAACATTTGCTTCGATTATCCAGCGTATATCTTCTGGGATGCCCTTATACATTAACAATCTCAGTCTTTCACACCTAGCTTCATAGACTTTTGTTAGAGCATTTAGAGGGAGAGAAGGAAATTGTTTTCTTAGATTTGAGAGAATGACATCCATTTTAAAAGGAGAAGAAATCAGTTATTATGAAAAATTGAAAAACAAACCAACTTGAGAGTCACGGAGTACCGTTATCCGCCATTTAACCGGGAACACAAAGAACTACAAAAAGAAAGAAACAACATTAAAATAAATTCTACTCATAACAAAGATTAGAAAGAGAAATGGATTCTACCTCAACAACTTGATGTTCCAGAAATGGTTTGAGTCTTTATCCATTGACCTTAAATATAATACCATTTCTAGGATTCTCAATGTCTATGGCCCCATAAGAATACACATGTTTGACAATATAAGGACCAATCCACCTAGATCTTAATTTTCTAGGGAATAGGTGAAGACGAGAATTATAAAGCGGAACTTTTTGACTAATTTCAAAAGTTTTTCTGAAAATTGATTTGTCATGAAAAGCTTTTGTTCTAGCTTTATAAATCTTTGAGTTTTCATATGCATCATTTCTTAATTCCTCAAGTTCATTCAATTGCAATTTACGTAACTTGGAAGCATCATCAAGACTTAAGTTGAAAGCTTTAATGGCCCAAAATGCTTTATGCTCCAATTCTATAGGCAAATGATAAGGTTTTCCATAAACTAACTGATAAGGAGACATGTCTAAAGATGTTTTAAAAGCAGTACGGTAAGCGCAAAGTGCATCGTTTAGTCTTAAAGACCAATCTTTACGATTTGGTTAACCATTTTTTTCTAAAATTTGTTTAATTTCCCTATTTGCTAATTCAACTTGTCCACTTGTCTGAGGATGATAAAGGGTTGTAATTTTGTGGGTAATGCAATATTTCTTCATTAAGGATTCAAATGGTTTATTACAAAAATGTGTTCTCCCATCACTGATGATAGCTCGAAGAATTCCAAATCGACTCAATACATTTTCTTTTAAAAATTTTAGAACAATTTTATGATCATTGTGCCGACATGGAATCACCTCAATCCATTTTGAGACATAATCAACTGCAACCAAAATGTACACAAATCCAAAAGATGATGGAAATGGACCCATGAAATCAATTCCCCAACAATCAAAAATTTCAATGACAAGGATAGGGTTCAAAGGCATCATATTTCTTTTAAAAATGGACCCCAATTTTTGACAACTTTCACAACTTTTGTAAAAAGTATAACTGTCCTTGAATAAAGTGGGCCAATAAAATCCACACTGTAAGATTTTCGCAGCTATTTTCTTTGAAGAAAAATGACCTCCACATGCTTCTGAATGACAAAATTTGATGACACTACTTACCTCATTGTCGGGTACACATCTCTGAAAGATTTGATCATGACAATATTTGAACAAATATGGGTCATCCCAAAAGAAAATTTTCACCTCAATCAAAAACTTTTTTTTGTCTTGGTGTGTCCACTGAGGCGGCATCTTACCTGTTATAAGAAAATTGACAATGTTAGCAAACCAAGGCATGGAATTAATAGAAAATAAAAATTCATCGGGAAAAGAATCATTGATAGGTGTACTATCAAAAGATGAGCCTGTTGTCAGCCTTGACAAATGATCTGCAACAACATATTCGGCTCCTTTCTTGTCTTTTATTGTGATGTTGAATTCTTGAAGCAACAAGATCCACCGTATCAACCTAGGTTTGGCATCTTGTTTAGACATTAAATATCTTACAGCAGCATGATCAATGAAAACAACAGTGGACGAACCAATTAAATAAGCTTAAAATTTGTCTAATGCAAAAATTACAGCAAGTAGTTCTTTTTTAGTAGCGGTGTAATTCATTTGTGCACTATTCAAAGTTCGACTTGCGTAATAAATTACATGAGGCTTACCTTCCTTTCTTTGGCCTAAAACAGCGCCAACATCAAAATCACTAGTATCACACATCAACTCAAAAGGCAAAGACCAATCAGGAGATTGCATGATAGGAGCAGAAGTCAAAAGACCGATTAATTTTTCAAAAGATTTTTGACAATCTTGAGTCCAATCAAATGGTGTATCTTTTGCTAGAAGATTACATAAAGGTCTAGATATGACACTAAAGTCCTTTACAAATCTTCTGTAAAATCCTGCATGTCTTAAAAATGAACGAACTTCTCTGACTGTTTTTGGGAAAGGCAAATGAGTAATTAATTCAACTTTGGCCTTATCAACTTCAATTCCTTTAGAAGATATTACATGACCTAACACTATTTCTGAGGTAACCATGTAATGACATTTTTCCCAATTTAACACAAATCCTTTTTCTTCACATCTTTTAAGAACTTTTTCCAAATTATCAAGACAATTTTCAAAAGAATTTCTAAAAACTGTCAAATCATCCATGAAAACCTCTAAATAATGCTCAATCATGTCACTAAAAATACTTAGCATGCATCTTTGAAAAGTTGTCGGAGCATTACAAAGACCAAAAGACATTCTTCTATATGCAAAAATGTCAAAGGGACAAGTAAAAGTGGTCTTTTTTTTATCCTCCAATGCAATTGGTATTTGATTATACCCTGAATAACCATCAAGAAAACAATAGTAGGGATGTCCTACTACTCTTTCCAGAATCTGATCAAGAAATGGCAATGGAAAATGGTCTTTCCTAATGGATGCATTTAATTTTCTGAAATCAATACACATACACCAACTAGATGAGACTCGGGTAGGTATTAATTCTCTTTTTTCATTTTCAACCATTGTTATTCCAGATTTCTTAGGCACAACTTGTGTAGGGCTTACCCATTGGCTATCAGAGATAGGATAGATAATTTCAACATCAAGTAATTTAAAAACTTCAGCTCTAACTACCTCTTTCATGTGTGGATTTAATTTTCTTTGAGGTTATTGAGATGTTTTAGCATTATCCTCTAAATGTATTCTATGTGTACAGATTAATGGATTAATGCATTTTATATCCTTTAATGTCCATCCAATTGCACTTTTATGCCTTTTAAGTACTTCTATCAACTTACCTTCTTGTTCTTTGGTCAGGGATGAGGAAATTACCACTGGAGAGCTTTGTTCTTCTCCTAAAAATGTATACTTCAACCCATCAGGTAATGGCTTCAGTTCTAGTGTAGGTACTTCTTCATAGGAATCATCATTCATGGATTTTAGCTCTTCGAATCTTAGCTTCCTTCTTTTGTATTCCATTTCCTGTGTACAGTCAAGCAAAGAGCATATTTCAGAAACTTCATCATCTAATTGTGTAGCTGAATCAAATGAATCAATTAAACAGATTTCTAATGGGTCAGAAGAACTCCTGATTTGAAGATGATCATCTATAATGGCCTCAATCCCTTCAATCTCTTCCTTTTCATCATAAACTTCTTGTGGTTGCTTGCACATGTTGAAAACATTAAGCTCCGGTGTCATATTTCCAAAAGTTAGCTTCACCACTCCATTTCTGCAATTTATCAAAGCATTAGATGTTGCTAAAAATGGGGGACCCAAAATAATAGGAACTGACTTAGAACTATCAACCATAGGTTCAGTTTCCAAGACAATAAAATCCACAGGATATATGAATTTATCAACTTGTACCAACACATCTTCTACTATTCCTTTTGGAATTTTAATTGATCTATCAGCAAGTAGAAGAATTATAGAAGTTGGTTTTAACTCACCAAGGTTGAGTTACTGATAAACTGAATATGGAAGCAAATTAACACTAGCACCAATATCAAGTAAAGCTCGTTCAATTTTATGTTCACCAATAATGCATGAAACTATAAGACAACTAGGGTCTTTATATTTCAACTCATTATTGTTTTGAATAATGGAGCTTACCTGTTCAGTCAAAAATGTATTCTTTTTTACATTATGTTTCCTTTTAACAGTGTACAAGTCTTTCAAAAATTTGGCATAACAAAGAATCTGCTTGATAGCATCTAATAGAGGAATATTGACCTTCACTTGTTTAAAGATTTAAAAAATGTCACTGTTATGATTCACTTTACTTGAATTATTTAATGCTTGAGGAAATGGGGGTGAAGACGAGGGTTTGATCTCCTTTTGGCTAGGTGGCTTATCAACTCCTTCCTCATCTTTGGGAATTGACTCACCATCTTTCTCAAAAAGTTCAGGAATTTGTTTTTCAATAACCTTTCCACTCCAAAGAGTTATCACTGAGTTGACTTGATCTATTTGTTGACTTTCTGAACTACCCTCATTTAGGCTAAACTGGCCCTTGGGATTTGGTTGAGGTTGAGAGGAAAACTTTCCTTTCTCATGAATGGCAAGTGCAGAAGAAAGTTTAGCAAGAGTGTCTTTTATGTCATTCATGGTTTGATTGTTGTGGTTATTGATGGCCTCTTATTTTTCCATGAATGCATGCAATGTTCCTTCAAGATTTTTCCTATATGGTGGGACATAGGGTCCATATCCTTGAGGATTTTGAGAATCTTGCTGTGCCTGAGGAGGTGGTGGTTGCATGAATTGTGGCTGGTTGCTATTCCTCCAACTGAAGTTCGGGTGATTTCTCCATCCCGGATTGTATGTATCTGAAAAAGAAGAAGTGAATGGCTTTTTAAAATTATTCATTGCATTTACTTGCTCAAGCACAACTTCTTTAAAAACAGGAATTTTTGGACATTCATTTGTTGAGTGTCCTAATTCATCACAAATGCCACAAATTTCTTCACTTTGCACAAATTTGATTTCTTTTACTTTCTCGGATTCCATGGCTTTAACCTTTCTATCCAAACTAGCAAACCTTGCATTTAGATCTTCTTCTTGACTAAGATGATATTTTCCTTCACTAGCATTTGCAAGGTTAAATCTAATTGAATTTTCAGAAGGATTAGTACCATGCCAAGATTGTGCATTTTCAGCCAAATGGTCTAAATAGTCTAAAGCTTCTTCAGGTTCTTTATCAAGAAATTCACCATGGCACATTGTTTCCATAAATTGTTTGGTTTCAGGTGTTAACCATTCATAAAAGAAACTTATAGTGCACCATTTTTCAAAATCATGATGTGGGCAAGAATTCAACAAATCTTTAAAACATTCCCAACTTTGAAAATATGCTTCATTGGAATTTTGGAAAAAAAATTGGATTTGTCTTTTCAAAGGATTGGTTTTATGTGTTAGAAAAAATTTCTTCAAAAACTCACCTTGCATTTCTTGCCATGTGCCAATTGATCTTGGTTTCAAAGTGTTAAGCCAAGTTTTTGTTTTATCTTTCAAAGAAAAAGGAAATAATTTAAGCTTAACAACCTCTTCAGTGCAAGTTTGATCATGAAAAGTAGTACATACTTCCTCAAATTCTTTTAGATGTAAATATGGGCTTTCAGATTCTAAACCATGGAAATTAGGAAGTAAAGAAATCATACCTGGCTTGAATCTAAAATTGTTGGCATTGAGTGGAAAGATAAAACATGATGGACTAGAATTTCGAGATGGTTGCAAATACTCACGCATGGTTCGCAACGGTTGATTTTCATGTTCATCATGCACACTTTCATTTTCAGCTATTGTGCTTAATGTGTGTGATTATGATTCAAACAAATCAATATGTAAAGTACCTGGATTAACTCTAACCAAACGACCAGAATTTAAATCACGATACCAATTAAGCATAAACAAGTAACTTACAGTATAAAATAAAATGTACAAGCTAGCAGTATAAATTGTCCATTAAATATTAACAAAGGTGTGGTATAAACCAACCACTAAATATATATTAACACTTAGTAAATAAATATTAACAAAGGTGTGGTATAAACTAACCACCAAATAAGTTAAAAAGCATAAAAATTAAAAAGTTAGTATACTGAGATAAATTAAAATGTTAGAAGCGAGAAAAAGTAAAAAGTTAGATAGCCGATAAAGTAAAAAGTTAGAAAGTTAGTAAGAGAGTTAGTAAGTTAGTAAACAAAAACAAAAAAAAATGACAAAAAATAAATAACAAAAAAATGACAGAAAATAAATACAAAAAATAAAGTACAAAAAAAAATAAAAGGGATAGTTACCCCCACTAAGTTAAAATGTACAAGAAAATAAAATAGAAAATTACCCCCATTTGTTCGAGAAATTAAAATGCGAGAAAATAAAGTGCAGAAAGTAAATTTAAAATATGAAAATCGGAGAATCGGCAAGCCGATTTTTTGCTCAATGAGAGAGAGAGAAGAAGAAAGATTATTTCATTAATGATTAAAGATTATAGAGAAATTAAGGAGAGTTTCCCCCACAAGTTAGTATGCACAGAAATTAAAAAGAGAGAGGTTCCCCTACTAGTTAGTATGTTAGTATATATACAAAATTTTTACACCAGAAATTCAGTCTTCAAATCAAGTCGCCGGCAACGGTGCCAAAAACTTGATGCACAATTTTTAGTTTCAAACAAGTCTACAAACTTGATGCAGGATTAATTGTTGCTTTGCGAACTCAAGTGCAGGTTGTCTCAAGTAATAAATTTCTCGGGAGTCCGAGGTCGATCCACAGGGAATTGTTGAAGATTAATTAAGGTGAAGTAAATATTTTGTTACTATGGTAAAAATTATTTACTTGGATTAAAAGATTCACTCTTGGTAAATAAAGTAAAGGTAAGATTAATTTCTTTTATAACTCAATTAGAATCCTCGCAACATGGAGGTTCCAATCGGAAAATACAACATTAAAAGTCTATTTAAAATAATATACGTAATTATATTATGCTTCCTAAAAATATTACCACCACTTATAAATGGGTTAAAGCATTCATTGTGCCAATATTTTATCTACAACAAATCAAGAACTCCTTTTTACAAAGATGATTTCTAAATTATAAGAAACAAATTATAATACGTATAATGGTTACTAGAAAATATAAATCATTTAAGCACAAGAGAAAAATAAATCTAACCTTACTTTATTACCAAGAGCTTCACCCTTTCACCCAAGTAAAATGAAACTTAGTTACTCATAGATAAGAAGAAAGAAAGAGAGAAGAAGAAGAAGAAGAAGAAGCACATGACTTTAATTTAGAATAAAGGAAAATTACTATAAGAAAACCTAGTAACAAAATGGCATCATTTTAGTAACTAACCCCTAACACCCTTAATGATCTTCCAAAGCCTCCTTTTATAGAGGATTAGAGATACAAAATGACAATGGAGCTGAGTCATTAGTAGGTGGATGAGTGAAAAATGAGTGGAAAATGAGAAATGACTTTTGGTGAGTGGAGAATTATGGAGATTCCTTGTCTCCAAAATCATGCAGCTCTGAAGTCATTGTATTCGTCATTTTTGAACCAAGTGGTCTTCATGAAAGTTGTAGGCCTATATCTTAGCTTTAAAATGGCTTTAGTTTGAGTCCAATATCATTTTTATAACTCCAGATATGTTCAAATTACTACATACTGCCCAGGCCCAGTCACAGCTCCTCTGTTCTAAATTCCAAGCCCAGTATCACCCTCAAGGAGTCCGATTATGGAAAAGTGTTCAACATGAAATTTATAGATATGAGTCTTAACTATTCAGTATCCAAATTTTAGCCTATTTGACAATCTCTATCCTAAAATGTGATGCACAGTACACATAGGTTAAGCTATCAGGAAAAGCACTCTGGTTCTTGCTTCAACCCCAATTTGAGTTATCTACTCGTATGATTGGGCCTTTGAGGTCTTCATAAAAGTTATAGAGCTCTCTATTATCTTTAAAATGTCATTAGATTCACCTCATTTGACCACCTACATCCTAAGATATAGCCCAAATACAGAAGCAACGTAAGACATAAATTATACTAAAAAATTCAATCAAGTCCAATTTGAGTCCAAACTTACAAAACATAATCAAAATCAATCAATTAAGTACATGAAAAGTGTAAATGACTAAAAATAAATGCTTATTAATGTATCAAATATGTGATCATCACTTAGGATCTATTATACGGAGCTCACTTTGATATCTCTTTGTTTTTGAAAGAAAAGATAAAAACCTGTTTTGAAACAAACTCAGTATCTTTGAATTATCTTTTTTCAAAACAGTTTTGGTTTGATTTATTCGAATAGAACATAGTCTATTCGAATAAACACCTTCACGATGGTCTGTTTTATAAAGTTGCTATTCGAATAACTATCCTTTCATTCGAATAAATTAGTTTTTCAAAACTATATTTTAAAGTGAGTTATTCGAATAACTCAAACGTTATTCGAATAAATCTTTTGTGTCTGAACTTCTTTTAACAACTTTATTCGAATAGTTCAGCTGCTATTCGAATAACTTATTCATTTTTAGAACTCTGGTTTTAACAGAGTTATTCGAATAACACATTGGTTATTCGAATAACCCATTTCAGATGGCTTTTCACGTTGTTTTCAGAAATAGTGTTATTCGAATAAGCTTTTCTTCTATTCGAATAAACACGGAGCTTATGTTCACATAAATGGAAACAGACAGGTTTTCAAATTTGTTTTAAATGCTCTTAATTATACCTAAACGGCTATCTCAGTGTTTTTCCCTATAAATAGCAACCTTGGGTCACGAATTTCTTAGCCCATAACTCTGAATTATTTTCTGGTTGCTCTATTCTGTGAAAATTATTTTCTATGCTCTTTTTGATTAAAAACTTTAAGATATTTATGTGAGAGCTCCATTAGCACTTCAATTTGTATTACTTACTCTAAGTGAGAGTTTCTATTCATTTATTTTCTCTAATATTCTGTATCGAGGGTGAGGTATCTCTCAAGGTTTGTATAAGGGTGAGGTATCCCTGCAGGCTGAGGCTTTAGCACAAGGGTTGAGTTTCCCTGTGTGTGAAAAGTGCTCTTTTGTGTAACGGTAGCAAGCACCTATTGAAGCTTATATACTTAGTGAAAAATTTCATCTTTCGAGAACTGGACGTAGACCACAAGTGGGTTAGTGGTCGAACCAGGATAAATATTGTGCCTGCTTCTCTCTTCTTAATCTATTTAATTTATGCAATTTTAATTTACTGTATATTTATTTTTTGCTGCTCTTTATTGTTTCTTTTCTTATTCTCGTTCCTTCTGTGCATTTATTTATTAAGTTTTTAATATTAGCTTTTGATAAAAAGATGTTTTTCGAAAAAGTTTTAAACTCAATTCACCCCCCCTCTTGAGTACTGGAAGCCACTTAGTAACAGGATATTGTTTTCTTTTGAACTTTTCATTGAAGACAATGTAGAATTTAAGTATAGGTGAGGAATTTAACATTCTATTTTTGCTATTGTTTGCCATTTTTAATTATACTATTTTTAATGTTTTACCCGTTTTAACTATTTTGTTCCATTAATTTACTATTAATGTTTTGTTAATTGTTGTTTCTATATTTTTACGCTAATTAATTTTGTAGTCTCTATGTTTTTATTTTATTTCTATTTTTTGCGCTTAATTTTGTTTCTATCTTAATTCTCTATTTATGTTTTATTGTTTTGTTTTTCTTTTTAATTTTCTCATTCTTTGATTTTTGCTATTTCTATTTTTGTAATTTCTATTATTTTTCTCGCTACTATTTCTGTTTTCTAATTTTAATTTTATTTTTGTTTTTAATTCTATTTTCTATTTTTAAAGAGAAAAAATGTGTGTTTTTAATTATTTTCTAAAGATGTTTTGAGATTTGTGAAGTTTATGAGTTTGAAGCAATTAGAATTCAAGGTTCATAGCATGATTAATTAAATTATCTTCCTTCTTGAATTTGGCATGCTTGGTTTTGAATGTTTGATTGGTGGATTGAGTTTGATAAATGCACACCTTGTGAGATTTTGAGCTTTTTGATGGATGAATTTAGTATTTATGTCATTCTTTTCTTTCTTGTGTGATTTTCACTCATGACAATTAATCACTCTAGAACTTGCTTTGATTTTTTTTAGGCTACATTTTCACTTGTATGCACAAACATGATTGATGCATTCTTTCTTAAATTAGCTACTTTAACCAAATAGCCAACCTTGCGTCATTTCCCTTTGATTAACCCACTTCAGCCTATTTACATATCCTTTGTCTTAGCTCATTATATACCTTATGTGAAAAACCTTGATTTTACCTTACCTTAGGAAATGAGAGAGCATTGGTTCATTTTCATTAGAGAAGCTCTTTTGCTTATGGGTAATTAATAGTTCAAGTGCGGGGGTTGTCCAAATTGATGTGCAATATTCAAACTGTTTGGTGGAAGAAAAAAAAAAGAAAAAGAATAAATGCAAGAAGGTTGTGAAGGATAAGAAGAAAAAAGGAGATATAAAAAAAAGAGAAGGAAAGGAATATGTAAAGAGAAATGCATATTATATGGAATTGGGGGCAAAAAAATTGCATGTTTATCATTTGAGTTCCTCTCCAATGCTCTTTTATTCTCTTGGGTATTTAGCTTGTCATATCCTTATTATTTCCTTCCCTTACCTTGGCCTCATTACAACCTTGAATAAAGTCTTCTTGATTTTTGTATGCATGTGGTTTGAATAGTGGAGAAGTAGAAGATAAGCAAGTTTATGGTAGTGCAATTTTCTTGAGTTGAATTGAGTGAAATACCTACTGTAACATCCCAATATTGATATTCCAATATACTTCACATATAAAGAACAACCAATACTAGTCATGCTACTTCAAACTCAAACAATAAACTAAACCCATAACATTTAATCAAATAATTACGGATAATCACGATAAACTAAAAGTTATATATACATCATTGTCCCAAAAAGGGCACATTGTAATACATAAAATTCCACACAATTTGGATCAAATATAATACATACAAGATTTGTCTACATAAAGTATATAAACTATACTAATCTTCATACATCTTCTGTTTCCCTTTAGAAGAACTCGTACCTGGATTTACATGGCAACATAATCGGGGTGAGGAATCATAATTCTCAGTAGAAGTATTCCAAAACCAACATACATTACATTCATAAAGAATTCGCAACTATTAAATTAACACTTCAATCATAGAAATACACAACATCTCCATCTCAGAGATACAAAAATAACATCTCCTTCTCAGAGATACACAATTGCCCATACAATTGCAATGTCATGAGTTCATGTCATGGTGGCAACCACTTATACAATTGTCATGCTATGCCAAATTATGTCTAATGTTTATGCCTATGCAATAACTAAAGTATGAAATGAATAATGTTATGATACCAAATCTATGGCAATGTCCTGATATGCATAAGTCCTGAACAAAGTAATAGAAATCACATCTGTAAACCTTGAACAAGTATTGGAGCCCAATTCCATAAATTTTCTCTCCGGGTAGTGAAATCTCATCAACTACACGGTCATCAACACTTAACAAGGAAATCCATCCTTAAAGTCACTATATTAGGAAAGAAATTACTCACCTTACCTAACATAGATTATCCTCAACTGTGGGGCTCACATCCTTCAACAAACACATATATATATATATATATATATATATATATATATATATATATATATATATAAGCATATCTAATTACTTCCCATAATTAGCATTACAAATTATTTTTTGATTTATCACACTCTCACTTCATTAAATACTCTTATTAGAGTCTCAACACTCATTAAGAAGTATAAAAGAAGAAACTACACAATTCAAAGGCTACATTGCATCACACAATAATTTTTTTGAGAAAATTGGATCTCACGCCACGGCACAACATGGCCACGCCACGGCGCCATTCTCAGGCTCGTCGCGACACCCAACTCTCAGGTTCCACTACTGGAACTGGCATCACTCGCACGCTGGGGCACAGTAAACTCATGCCACGGCGCAAGCAGCATTCTGCAGGTGCAGGTACTATTCCATTGGAACATACCCCTTCACCAATCACTCAAAACTCACTTTTAAGTGATTTCTAACATTACATAAGGTCCATTAATACATAGAAACTCTTATACCACATTAATTCCATTCAAAACCACGAATCATGAATCATTCAACCACCTAAAACCTAAAACCCCAAATTTGACTCAAATGGAAAGCTAGGTGTTTAAGGGTTGAAAAACTCATCTCCATGCAATCAACAACTCAACAACAAGCCATCATCAAGTTCTCCAACAAGATTCAAGCCAAAACAACCAAAACAACACTTCAACCCCTTTCCCCTATCAAGCCAACACATAAAACATGATGAAGAAAAAGAAAAGAAAGTGTCAAACAAGCTTCCCCCTACCTTTAGCTTCAGAAGTTGAAATCACTAAGTAGCTCCTCTCCACCTTTATCCCTTTCCTCCTCTTTGGTTGATGATTCTCCTCCTTTGCCTTGTTTTTGCCTTTTCCTTTGTTCCTCCCTGCTGCAGTTGAGAAAGAAGTGAGAATGAATGAGAAAATATCTCGTTCTTGACTTAAACAAGTCAAGGCAACAGAAACACAAAGAGTCATATGCTCTTTGGTCACTTAAGTGACTATACCAAAACCCGATCTATTAAGAACACTTAGATTTCACTAAATCTAGTTTCCTAACTTCCAATAAGTTTAAAATAAATCCTAAGATTCATCAAAAATCCTGTTTCGCCATAACCATATTTTTCTATATCTGCTGGTAGTCAATTCGACATTAAAACACACAACCAGTATGCTTAAAAATGTCAAACTAACTCCAATTAATCTCAAACTTCAACTACACCTTCTTCTACACATTTGCGACCTAGAAATAAACTCACCACATTTATTTACATTAACTAAGAAGTTTAAGCTAATTCTATGCCTAATAACAGTTATATTTCACACATAGTGTTACAGCAAAGTGGCTAAACGTGCTCAGAAGGCCACAAAACTTAACAAGCATGACAAACAAGTATCAAGCTACCTCTGTAACCATATACAAGTTTATCATATTTTTATAGGTGTTACACCTACTTTTTAAACACTTGAGGGATTGAGAGTGTATTTTGTGAGGACCTATCATTCTTGATTCATGCTTTTTAATTTGAAGCTACCTTGCTTGCTAGTTTGAGATGCGAAAAAACGTTACTTCATGAATGTTTTGATTCCTTGAATAATTTCTTGCTTTTCTTACTTGTAAAATTTTACATTCTTGAAGGTCATTGGAAAATGAATTTCTTTGAGTTTTAATTTTTGAGTTTTTGTGTTTCTTGTCCCTTAGTTTGAATCTTTAGTTTGCCCGAGACGTACAAAAGCTAAGTGTGAGGGAATTTGATAAACACGATTTTCATACATTAGTTAACCTTCATATTTAGTCTCTTGGACCTCTTATATGCTTAATTGATTAGTTTTGACCATAATTTCTAAGTTTGAGCTCAAATTGGGCTTAATTGATCTTTCTGACATTATTAGGATTTTACTCTGTTTCTATATTTCAGCTATATATTGAGTTCTACATATCTAAAAATTATGCATTTTACCTTGTAAGAAATCTGAGAGAAATCTCTATAACTTTGATGAGAGATCAAAGTCTGAATCGAATGTATAATGGGTCATATTGGGCCATGATGTTAGAACACAGTGTTGTCACTAGAGCCCAAGCAGCTTGCACTAATAGGTCCCTAACTTAGGCTGTAGGTGTGATATGGACCTGAATCTAGTGGCATTGGAAATCTTACACACAAATATCAAACTTTTATGAAGATAACAAATTGAAAATACAATGTTTTAATGGCGTTTCACCCTTGTGAAGTCGGATGACAGGATCAGAGACCTATTAATAGTAAATTGGGCATAAGTCTATCATCTAAAGCCCAAATTAAGTGATTTCGGTGGTTAAGAAAACCTAAGAAGTAGAGGATTAACTTTAACTTTAACATAGGGTAAAATTAGGATTCTTAATTTTTAAGTTAGTTATTTTGTTATAAATATGGAACCCGAGATAAATAGAAACCCTAGCCATTTTTACTTTATTCTTCTTCCTAGAGTTTTTTCCCTTTTCTTCAAGTTTTCATTTTGTTCTCTTCTTTTTCTGAGTTCTTCCCTCCTATTCATGGAGGGGTAGAGCCTTTAATCAATCTAAGGGATTGACATTCTTGACGTTTAATCTTAAGATTCTGTTGTAATTATTATATATTCAATTATTAATCAAGTTTTTTTTTCTTCTTCTCTTTGTTTGATTTTGATTAAATGCTTAATTTGATTGAGATTTTTATATGTTAATTGCATAATTATCATGTGCTAAGAGAGGATTCCAGAGACTAAATAAGGCATTAAAAGTGTTTGATGAAATGTTTAGTTTAGTTGGATCTTGGTTTTTAAGTTAATTCAGGTTTTAGATGGATGCTTAATTTGTCTAACCTTAATTAATTGAATTCTGGATGCGTATTTAGTAGATGATTCATGGATCATTTTGAGGCATCTTCATATGATCTAAGACTAAGGATTCAGTTGACAATTAAATGGACCTCTAGTGATCAAAGATGGATTAAAATCTACATTGGATAATTCTCTTGGATTAGTTATTTCTTAATTCTATTTTCTCTTCTGTAATTGCTTTGTTTCTATTTTTCGATCTTACAAACCCCTTCCCTACTATTTACTAACATCTTAATTTGATTTCCTGATCATAATCAGAGTGATTTGTGGGCTCGACCCAGTGTTACCTTATATTACAAGTTATTTTGATAAACTAATTATAAATTGATTTAAATTTGGTAGCCTCAGCAATTATCATAAAGTAGTGAGTAAATCTCTTTGTTAAGGAGGTAATTGTGAGAGGAAAGTGTCAGTACAACACTTTACCTAGGACAAAGTAGTGAGCTAAGCTATTTTTCAAGTAACATGAGAAGTATGATCAACCCTTATGTAAGTGTAGTAAAGTAAGATAAACTTACTAACACGAGTGGTCTTATGTGGATTGTGAATTAAATTAAGATCAAAATTAGTTGTCAAGTCCAAAAATATAAAAAACTTACAACCAGTTGTAGTTAGCAAGGGTCGACCCACAAAGAACTAATTCAATTACACGATAAACCGATTCCTAATTTAAATTCTAAAGAACAATAGATAGTAAAAGGGGATTTTGTTTGTTAAAACTAAGAATAAAAATTGAATCTAAAGCAACAGAAGTAAACACAATTTGAATTACCAATTTAAAGGTATTGGTTAAGATATAGAATCTACCACTAGATTTATATGATAATGCTAACCTACATATCCTTTATCCCAATATGATTAATTATGCTTTTATGCAATTGTGAGATTAATTCTCCGTTTTCCTTAGATTTTAGTTAATTTAGCAACTGCTCAAATTAAGCCCTAATCACTAGTTAGCTATAAAATAATCACTCTTATACCTACCTAATGATTACATTAAGATTTAGAAAATCAATCACGCTAAGGTCCAATCACACACTGGGATTTAATTGCTTAAATCATATGTCTCACTAGTCCTACCACCACAATTGTGCATAGCAATCCTAGTTTTACCACTTTCAAAAATAGCAAAGAGTATAAAAACCTTTATACTAAATTAAGATCAGACACATATGAATAAAAATACAATCGTATTAATATAAAGAACTATGTAGGATTCACAAGATCAAAACTAGGGTTTCATCTTCCTTTAACCAAATAAGAAACTTAGTCACACATGGCGAATTCAAAATCAAAAGAAAAATGAAAGAAAGACATCATTAAGAATACAAGTGCAAAATAAAATTGAAGATCAAACTAGTTTCCAATGATCGAGGTTGATTGATCTCCGACAGCTCGAACTCAAATCTCTAATCTTTGATCGAATCTCCCTTTCTCTTATTCTTTGAATTCTCTTTAGTTGCTTGGCAGCTTATAGTCCAAAAGAATTCCTTTTGGAACCTTGAGCAATCCTATTTATACCTTTGGGCCTATAGCTCATCATTCAGATTCAAAATTGACTTTCTAGGCCATAGACACGGGCTGTGTCTGATGACACGACCCCCTTGTGTATTAGTCTGTTAGCATAATTTTCATGGGATTGAGCAAACAGAGAGGGACACGACCCCCCAGTGTCTGGGGGCACAGGCCGTGTCTTCGGTCATGCTCATAACTGGGTCCAATTGAGGTGCCAGAGAAGGACACGACCCCCCTTATGTCTGAGGACATGGGCCGTGTCACTTGGTTTCTTCATGTTCAGTCCTAATTCTTCACATATGATCTTCTCTCCTTGCTTCTAAAGGTGATGTTAATCTCCTTGAGTCTTTAGCTTTCTCCTTAAGTAGATAGCAAGCTTGGTTTGATGCTAATGGACTCCATCACTCAAAGATCTCCTGAAAAGCACAATTCAATTATGAGCGCTTATAATCACACTTAAGCATAGTTTCATAATAAGGATCCAATTAAGCTTCATATCTATAAACTTAGTTAAATATTAACAATTAAGCACATATGGAGTCCAATTAGATCAAACATAAGACACTTAAGATGTAGAAATAATCAACAGATCAACAAGCCATAGGATAAGTTAAGTCCTAAGTTAGGCAATGAAGCAAGTTAAGCAATTTGATAAGTTTAGTTGATGTTATACAGTTGTATAGGCGATTGTATAATATCGAGATAGTTTAAATTTCTATACGTTATACAGTTGTATGACGTATTGTAGAATGTTGTTATAGTTTAAATTATATGCAATTTATATTAATGATTGTCATGAGATACATGTGTTATTGAGAATTTTTATGTTCTCACCCCTTTCTATGTTTCCATAATAAAAGCAGGTCAAGACCTTGGCAAAGGGGTAAAGCAACTGAAGGAAGAGCAACAAGACTAGATAGTTTTTAGTTTTTATTATGTAGACAACTCTTGTATATTTTACTTTGAGTTGTTATTTTGTTGTATATATAACACTTTGTCCTTTGAGGCTTTTGATGTATATATGTACAACCTACTTTTATCGTGGCTCTCCATATTTAATTATTTAATTATATGGGATTAGTATGATAGTAAGAATAGAAGTAACATGATTAATGCTTTCTATATTTATATATGTAAGATATATCGAGATATTTGTATTAGAGTTTTACATTATGGTATCAGAGCAGTTCATCCTGTTAAGCCAGGTTATGGACTGACTATGCGTAGGCATGTTAGTAGATTTGATGTGTGTTGTGTATTTCTTGTCTCTTTTGTGAGATGTTTGCATAACTTGCATTATGTTTTGGATGTTATTAGTTACTATTACACCATTACATGGTATTGAGACTAATACACTCGATAATTAATGTTTGTGTGTATAGGAAACTATGACTTCTCTTACGTGAACTAGAGGAAATAAAAATTCTTCTGGTGAGATCCCTCGTATGGCCAAGGCTTTCATGGAAATGGCTAAGGCTATGCAAGATCAGACGACTGTTACTAATAGAATGTTGGAGAAGTTGAAAGCTCAGCAACCTCTACCACCAACACCACCACCAATTTAGCCTGAGCAACCAGTCCAAGAGGTTCCAGTTGGAAGAAATCAGAACTTCCAAGACCTCTCAAAGTTTAGAAAGTCTACTCTGTCATCCTACAGAGGTGAGTATGACCCAGTCAGAGCTGAGGGTTGGCTCAAGGAAATGGAGAAGATTTTCACAGTTATGGCTTGCTCAGATGAGCAGAGATTGCTCTTTATCTCCTACATGCTAGAGGGGGCAGAGGATTGGTGGACAAAGAAAGTATTTGATGCGTCAAGAACTCAGGTTACTTAGAAAATCTTCAAGGGATCTTTCCTAGAGAAGTTCTTCCCTCAGAATTTTCACAATGCAAAAGAGATGGAGTTCTTGAAACTAAAATAGGGCAACATGTCAATTGGTCAGTATGTGGTTAAATTCAATAAGTTTTCGAAATTATTGTCCTACATCAGATTCCACACAGATGAGAAATGGAAGTGTGCGAAGTTTAAGGAAGGACTGAGAGAGGATATCCACAGGGCTATCAGACCCTTTGAGATCCGAGACTTTGTATCTTTGGTGAACAAGTGTCAGATAGTGGAATCAAGTTGTTTGCAACCCCAACCAGAGCAAAGAACACAGAACTTCCAAAAGATAATGAAGTTTGATTATCAGAAGGGTACTCTTAAACCTAATTACCCACAAAACAAGGGTAAACAGGTTCAAGGAAGAGCAGGGGGACTTAAATGTCCTAAATGTGGGAGACAACACAGAGATATGCCTTGCTTAATGGGGCAGTCAGTTTGTTATGCATGTGGACAACTGGGGCATATGTCCAGAGGTTGCCCATAGAGGCAGAAAGTTGTTTTCACCCTTAAACTGCAAGCAGCAGGAAGAGTTTATACTCTGAGCGGTAAAGAGGTGACCTAGTCTCCAAATCTGATTCAAGGTAAATGCATAATCTATGATCACTTTTTAACTATTTTATATGATTCGGGAGCATCCCACTCTTTTATTTCTGGTGATTGCGTGAAATTGCTAGATTTTCCTATGACAGACCTTCCTTATGATTTATCTATTTCCACTCCTACTAGTAAATCAGTTATAACTTCTAAAGTTTGTTTACATTATTGTATAAAGTTAGAGGATAAGATATTCTTTATAAATCTTATCTATTTATCTTTAGTAGATATTGATATTATTCGTGGCATGGATTGGTTGTCCTCCAACCATGTAGTTTTAAACTATGCAGATAAAACCCTTGTGTTTATGTCAGATGTATCTACTAAAGTTAACCCTTCCAAGTCAGTGTATCTCAATGCAAACCAAGTGAATCATTGTTTGGAGGAAGGAGTTCAAGGGTATGTTCTTCTTTTCTCTCTTAGCACAGAGGTTGAGCAGAGCTTAAGTGGCATACAAATAATAAAGTAGTACCCAAAAGTATTCCTAAGAGATATAGCTGAGTTGCCACCCACGAGAGAAATAGAGTTTTCTATAGATTTAGTATTGAGGACGGGACCTATTTCTATAGCACCCTATAGGATAGCACTTTTAGAACTAGCAGAGCTTAAAAAAAATTAAGGAATTGTTAGAAAAACAATTCATTAGGCTGAGTGTTTTTCTTTAGGGAGCACATGTGTTACTTGTGAAGAAGAAAGATGATACCATGAGACTGCGCGTAGATTATAGGCAATTGAATAAGGTAACCATCAAGAACAAGTATCTGTTACCTAGGATAGAGGATCTAATGGATCAGTTGAGGGGAGAATCAGTGTTTCCCAAGATTGATCTAAGGTCGAGATATCACCAAATAAGGGTTAGGGATAAAGATATTCCTAAAACTTTTCAAGACTAAGTGTGGGTATTATGAGTACCTTGTGATGTCCTTTGGGTTGATAAATGCACCAACGGTATTCATAGACTACATGAGTAGGATTTTTAGACCTTACCTAGATCAGTTTGTAGTGGTGTTCATAGAGGATATCCTAATCTATTCCCAAACAATGGAAGAACGTGAGTTGCATGTCAGAACAATTTTAAAGATCCTTAGCGAAAAGAAATTGTTTACCAAGCTATCAAAGTGTGAGTTTTGGCTTATAGAAGTTCAGTTTCTAGGGCAAGTGATCTCTTAAGGAGGGATTTTAGTGGGCCTTAGTAAAGTTGAAGCAGTGTTGCAGTAGGAGAAATCCACCACTGTGACTGAGATAAGGAGTTTTGTAGGCCTAACTGGGTACTATAGGAGATTCATCAGTGGATTCTATCAGTTAGCACTACTCTTGACTAGATTAACTAGGAAATGTATTACTTTTATTTGGACTCAAAAGTGTGAGGATAGTTTCTAAGAACTTAAGATGAGGTTGACTACTACCCCAGTTTTGGTGATTCCGGATCTACAGGAGAAGTTTAAGGTGTTTTGTGATGCTGCAAAGATGGGCTTAGGGTGTATTCTAATGCAACATAGGCGAATAGTTGTTTATGCATCAAGGCAATTAAGGCTTCACGAGAAGAACTATCCTACCCATGATTTGGAATTAGCAGCCATAGTGTTTGCCTTAAAAATGTGGAGATATTATCTTTATGGAGTTCAATTAGATGTGTTCAGCGATCATTAGAGTTTGAAATGTTTGTTTTGATCAAAAAGAGCTTAACATAAGACAAAGAAGATAGATGGAGTTTTTAAAGGACTACGACTTTGAGCTTAAGTATCATCTGGGTAAGGCCATTATAGTGGCCGATGTACTAAGTAGGAAATCCCTACATGTGTCTCGGATGATAGTTCAAGAGGGTCAGTTCTTGAGAGGTTTAGAGACTTGAGTCTTAGCATGACTGTGACATCAGAAAGTCTCTTTATGAGTAGGGTGGACATAGTTAGTGACCTGATAACTCAAATTTTAGAATCTCAAAGAAAGGATGAAACCCTTGTTGCCAAGTGGCCTCAATACTCAAGAGGGAGGGTGAATTGAGTAGTTAAAAATAAGTTCACAAATCTTTCGCAAATCGTTTGACAATCAATTTTTGTTGAAGCTATTGAATAATCAGAGATAATTGAATAGATGAGTTAAACACTTTTGCTTATGAACGTAATAGCCAAGGAGACAATATCCAAATAAAACAATGAAACAGTGCACAAAGATAAGCAGAGGAGGGTTTAGAGAAACAAACACAAATCGTTTATCCCTGGTTCAATCACCACTCCACTTGTGAACGTCCAAATCCCAAGCAACACCTTGAGATTTTCCACTATATCTTCAAGCTTCAATGGGTGCTTGAAAAACCACTACAACCTTGAGCACTCAACAATATGGGATACCTCACCCAAAAGCTTGAGCCTCTATTTTCCAAGGGATACCTCACCCTTACAATACTTGAGGATACCTCACCCTCACTATTCAGAATGTATAAGATTGAAATAGAAGAAGCTCTCTCTAGAGCAAGTGTTTACAAATTGAAGCTCTAATATGCTCTCAAAGATTTTTCACGTTTTTAGTCGAAAAAGAGTAAGAAATGATTTTAAGGATTGATTCACGTTTTGAAGTATGATGATCAGTTTTTGATTCAAGGTCAAGCAAATAAGAACCCAACTTTGGTATTTATAAGTTTCTCAATTAATAGAGCCGTTGGAGGTAGTTGGGCATGCATTTAATGCATTTAATATAGCCGTTGGACGTTGTCGGGATGCGTGTAATCGATTACATATCTCGGGTAATCAATTACATTGTTGTTCCAACGTTTTACGAACTTTCGGGCTCGTGTAATCGATTACATTCTTGAGGTAATCGATTACATGGCTTCGACTTTGTTTGTAATCGATTACAATGCTTATGTAATCGAATTACATGACTTCTGACTTCTTGTGTAATCGATTATAATATTCATGTAATCGATTACATGGCTCGTCGAACGTGTTCTTTAAGTTTCTGGGTTTTGTGTAATCGATTACATTATTGGTGTAATCGATTACATGGCTTCTGACTTTGTTTGTAATCGATTACAACATCAATGTAATCGATTACATTACTCGTCGAACGTGTTCTTTGCCTTTCTGGGCTTTGTGTAATCGATTACATATATTGTGTAATCAATTACATGGCCTCGATTTGCTTTGTAATCGATTACATTCACAAGGTAATCGATGATTCTGTTTGCTGTGTAATCGATTACAAACATTATGTAATCGATTACATTGGCCTTTGAACACATTTTTCAAGTCCAATAACGCTTGTAAGTCATTTCCAACACCTCAAGATACTTGATTAAACATAAATCCTTTTAAGAGTGTTAGATTTAAAGTTGAAACTCAAGTTTTATTGAAAGCCATGTTTAACTTTGAAATTTCCCATTTATTTTGAAATCACATATTGAAAAACCATTTGAGAAATCTTGAGAGCATTTAACATTAATATCCTAAGTCTAAATAAACCTTCTGTCTTCTTTCTTTGATCTTGATTTTTCCTTTTGCGCTTGATCTTCTCTTTTGCTTTTGTTATCATCAAAAATCTTTCGACATGCCTTAGAGACATAAGCATTCACAACCCTGAGTGAGATAAAAGAGCAAATCTTCTTAGGGGATCAGTTAGAGTTTGATATGGCAGATGATGAAGCGATTAAGGTTAGAGATAGACTTTATATTCCAAGAGATTATGCAATCAAGGAAAATATATTAGAGAAGGTTCATAGGAGTCAATACACCATCCATCCGAGAGCCACTAAGATGTATCAAGATCTGAGAAAGATGTTTTGGCGGCCACGAATGAAGAAGAAAATAGCGAAATTTGTGTCTAGGTGCTTGGTATGTTAAGATAGAGCATTAAAAACCTTTAGGACCTCTCCAATCTTTAGCAATTCCTGAATGGAAATGGGAGAACATCACAATGGATTTTATAAAGGTTTCCCCAGGACTCAATTAGGACATGATACAATTTAGGTCACAGTGGATAGACTAACCAAGTCTGCACACTTTTTGCTAATGAGAATGAACTACTCCTTAGAGAAACTAGCTCAGTTGTATTTACAGGAGATAGTTAAGTTGCATGGAATTTCCCTCAGTATAATTTTAAATAGAGATCCTAGATTTACATCTAGATTTTGGAGAGCCTTGCAAAAGGCCTTTGGGACTAGGCTAAGTCTTAGTACAACATACCATCCACAAGCAGATGGACAGTCAGAGAGAATTATCCAGACCTTAGAGGATATGCTTAGAGCATGTGTACTAGATCAACAAGGTAGTTGGGATAGACTCTTGCCTTTAATGGAGTTTGCCTACAACAACAGTTATCATACCATCATAGGAATGGCACCATATGAGGTAATTTATGGTAGGAAATGTAGGTCCCTATTATGTTGGCATGATGTTGGAGAGAAAGCTACTCTAGGACTTGAATTAGTCTAACAGACTTTAGAGCAAATTAGAATAATCAGGGATAGGATTGTTGTAGCTCCAAGTCGGTAAAAGATTTATGCTAATAGAAGGAGGAGACCTCTAGAGTTCGAAGAGGGTGAACATGTTTTCTTGAAAGTCATTCCTATAATTGGAATTGGTAGAGCATTGAGAACCAGAAAGTTAAACCCTCGTTTCATTGGTCCCTACCAAATTCTAAAGAGAGTCGGACTTGTAGCTTACCAGATAGCCCCTTCACCCAGTTTGTCAAACCTTTATGATGTCTTTCATGTATCCCAACTCAGAAAGTACAATTCAGATCCTTCAAACATCATAAGAAATGGATCTATATAGTTAAGAGATGATTTGTCTTATGTAGTGCAACCGGTGAGGATTATAGACAGAGGTGTCAAAGAGCTCAGAGGTAAGAAGATTCCTATGGTGAAAGTCATATAGGGTGAAGCAAGCACAAAGGAGGCTACATGGGAGTTAGAGTCCCATATGCAATTTGTTTACCTAGAGTTGTTTATTTGAGGTAAGTAATTTTGGGGACAAAATTTTAAAAAGGAAGGGAGAAATGTAACATCTTCCTTTTAGCAATAGACTAGTTTATGGTTACAAATGTAGCATAACACTTGCTTGACATGTCTGTTAATTTTTATAACAAACTGAGTTAGTTTAGATACTTTGCTGTAACTCAGAGTGGGAAAAGTAGCTTAAAATGACTTAGAGAGTAGAATAATTGGCTAATTTAAGGGATATGAATCTAGACAATTTGTTTCTAAGTCACAAATAGGTGTAAGAGGATGTAGTTAAAATTTAAGAATAATCAAAGTTAGTTTGATATTTTTAGGTATACTGGTTGTGCATTTAATCATAATAAGAGGATGTAGTTAAAATTTGAGAACAATCAGCGTCAGACTAGCAGCAAATATGAAAAATTATGATTTGTTGGAAGTTGAAAAACTTAATTTAGCTAAATCTAAGTGTTCTTAGCAGATTATGAAGTATCAGTGAAGTACTTAAGCGAAACAAGTCATATACGGTCAACCTTATATTTGACTTTGGTTTTCCTGATATTTCACTCAATTCTCATCTCTTTTCATTCATTTTCTTTTTCATGAAGCAGCAAAGAAAGCAGCTGAAAATAAGGAAAACAAAGAGGAAAAGCTTAAGGAGGAAGAGGAAAGAAGAAAAAAGAAAAGGCAAGGCAAAGGTTGAACAATCACCATCTCAAAGGACTTGAGATAGGGATTTCTAACCTTAAAATCCATCTTTTTCCTTTGTCATTTCTATGTTTGAAGTTAGGTCATTAGATGGAGAAAATAGGTTTTAAAGAGCAAAAATTTGTTTTCTTTGTTAGTTATTGCTTTCATCGATTGGAATGAGTCATTTTATATTTAATGGATGCAAGAGGATTGATTTTGGTCTTTAGAAAAAGTTAGATAGTTCCTTAAGTTAGAACATAGAAACTAGGTTAGTGAGATTGTGATTGTTGTCATTAATCCATACCTAAGTGAGTTAGTAAATTAAATAAGCATTAAAACATGTTTAGAGATTGTTAGTGATGTGAGAAATCACTTGGAAGACATTTTAAGAGGGTTGAAAATCAATTATGTTCTAATGGAACAGTAACCAGAATCTGCAGAATTCTGTAGATTCTGAGTTATACAATCAATGCTCAAGCGCTGAGAGTTGAGCACCCAGGCGCGCACAACCCAGAGAGCTGATACATGTAGCAGGACATTGGGTGCCCAGGCGCCAGCTACTGAGCGCCCAAGCGCCAGCTGCTGAGTGCCCAGGCACCAACTGCTGAGTGTCCAGGCGCCAACTGCTGAGTGCCCAGGTGCCAGTGACAGAATAGAACAGAGCAATGCTCTACCAGCCAGTGCCTAGGAGTTAAAGAGTAGGTGCCTAAGCGCTGGTTCTAGTTTTGATCAAGGTCATAAATTAGACATTTTGAGCTTCTCAATCAGTTGGGAATAATAGTATATGCTTTCTTAAGTGTGTCAAAACACTTTTAAGGATATTTCACCAAGGGAATAACCACCTAGCATATAAGAACAAGTATGAGTTTTTAGGCTTTTCAAGAGTTATGGATTGCTTAAACTAGGTGTCTAAAACCTTGAGCAAATTAGTGTGGCTTAGAATACCACTTGTGTTGTGTTTATAAGGTAAGTTAGATACAAGTTTGATAATAAAGTTAGACTTATCATAGAGGCATGATTTATTCTCTTATAGTCAAAGTTGAACTAATTATGCAAGTTTTTAGAGAAATACTCTATTACCTCATTAGGTTAAGTTGAATTGGAGTATTAGTTAAAGTTGGTTCCTTTATTTGTTAAAGTTGAACCATAGTACAATTATCCTAATTAAGGAAGCGAGTTAAATCTGTTAACCTTGCAAAGTAATGAGTAAAGCTCTTTGTTAAGGAGGTAATTATAAGAGGAAAGTGTCAGTACAATACTTTACCTTGGACAAAGTAGTGAGCTAAGTTATTTGTCAAGTAACATGAAGAGTATGATCAACCCTTATGTAAATGTAGTAAAGTGAGATAAACTTACTAACACGAGCCTTAAGA